>JAUMHM010093052.1:0-25899 GCA_032362435.1 Melikaiella ostensackeni
GTTAGCCCTGAAGAAGTGAACTGCAATGTTCACGAAACGTCGGCAAGATTCGTAATTTTGCACACGATTGAAACCCGGAACACCTCCTTTCATCATTTTTTAAATATCATTAGTTGGTAATGCAATGTGTCTCGCACGCTATAGCGTGCGTATAATAATCTAGATTTGAAGAAGCTATGAGCACGTAAAATAAAAAAGAGCTTTCATCAAATGTTTAGATCATAAACTTCTAAATGAAACGATTAAAGAAATGCATGCAAATTCTCAAATACGCTCTGCGTATCATTTTCACGATGGGCCTCTTTTATTTATCAGGATGCGATATTGAAGTGGATATCGGGGTGGATCCGATTGCATAAACGACCATAGATTTGACGCAGTTACGCCACTGCGTGAGTAGAATATATTGATTTATCCCCATCTTGCTCACCGCCTCTATCCGATACGACACGTTTTCTCCTTTTCCCCCTTCAAGCTGCTCATCCCTATTCTAGGGCCGGAGAATCTTGTCCTCCTGATTTTCGCCTTCGATTTTCCATGCTTTTTTTCGATCAACCTGCTGTGAACACCAAGTCTTGCCGAGTGCAAATAAGGTCCTTGTTGTCGAACCCAAAATTTGGTATGAAATAGATTATATAGCGTTCTGCTGCGCCTTGAACGATAACTTTCCCATTTCTTTTGCAATTTGAGAATCAACTTATTTTAGTTTTTTTAAAAAAGCAACCGCATCAGAACTATGCTCGTATTCACAGTTAATTCATATGTATTTGGAATGAAAAAAAAAATACATTAAAAATGAATCTTGTACTCTCCGTAGCTTAGCAAGTAAGAGCACCAGACCGGCACAGGCAATCTGAAAACCTGGGTTCGAATTCCAGCAGAGCTAGAGAGGAATGTTTTCACGACTTAGACATAAAATCAGTGTTCAGATATTGATATAAGACCATGTATGCAAAAGAGAACTGAAATAAAATGTAATTCCTCATAAAAATCTGGTCAACACTATAGCATCAAATATAAATAAAAATGTCATATTCATTTCGGAGAGAGTGAAAACTTGTTTCTACATCCATCTGATACAGTAAAAGAGAGATGTGATTCAAGTTCGCAACGTTAATTGCATTCCACAACTTTAATGTATTTGATGCCGGGCATCATCAAACAAAGTTTCATACTAATATCCCTGCCCGACGACTGCCATTTAGAAAAATGTATTAAATTGAAAAATCCTAATTTACCTCTGAACACTTGATTCTGGGATTGCACTTCACAAATTGATTGTATTTGATGCCGGGAAACAACAAACAAAATTTCATCCTAATACGCCTACCAGAGGACTGCCATTTTGAAAAATTTATTGAATTAAAAATTTTGGTTAAAATTAGAAAAATTATAATTTAACTCTAAACACTCAGTTCTGGGACTGTATTTCACGAATTGATTGTATTTGATGCCGGCAAACATCAAACAAAATTTCATCCTAACATGCCTATCAAAAGACTGCCATTTCAAAAAATTTATTTAAAAAATTTGTCAACACCAGGAAAATAAAAATTAACCTCTAAACACTCGGTTTTGGGATTGCACTTCACAAATTGATTGTATTTGATGCCAGGCAACATCAAACAAAGTTTCATCCTCATATCTCTCCCGGAATACATACAACCATTTTAAAAATGTTATTAAAGTCAAAAAAAAGGTAAATTCGAATTTATTTAATGTTAGAAAAAAATAAATTCGAATTTACCTCTAAGCACTCGGTTCTCGTATTGTACTTCACAAAAATTTTTATTTAATAGCGGGCAACTTTAAAAAAGTTTCATCCTAATATGCCTACTGGAAGACTGCCATTTAAAAGAAAAATTATGAAATATAAAAAAATTTGGTAGAAATAGAAAAATTAAAATCAACACCTAAAAACTGGGTTCTCGAATTGCACTTCTTAAATTGATTGTATTTGATGACAGGCAACATTAAAGTTTCACCTCGTATACCTACCGGAAGACTGCTATTTTAAGAATGAATTATATTTAAAAAATCCTAATTCACCTCTAAACACTAGGTTCTTTGATTTTATTTTAAAAATTAATTGTATTTGATAGCGGACAAAATAAAAAAAGTTTCAAAAATCTAATTTACCTCTAAGCAATCGGTTCTCAGATTGCACTTCACAAATTGATTATTTTTTATGCCCGGCAACATCAATCAAAGTTTCATCCTAATATCCCTACCTAAGGACAACCATTTTCAATCATTTATAAGATTAAACAATTTTTCTTTCATTAGAAAAATCCTAATTTACCTCTAAAATCTCGGTTCTTGGAATGCACTTCACCAACTGATGGTATTTGATGCCGGGCAACACTAAAGTTCAATATTAATATCCCTACCAAAAGAATGCCATTTCAAAAAATTAATGAATAAAAAAAGAATTTTTAATTAAAATTATTGTAATTTTCCCCTAAACAATTGGTCCTCGGATTTTTAATACAAATTACTTGTATTTCATGTCGGACAATATCAAAAAAAAGTTTCATCCCATCATCCCTACCGCAAGACTGCAATTTTGTAAAATTTATTAAATTAAAAAAAATGAAGTTAAAACATTCTGACTTTCCTCTTAACACCAAGACCTCGTATTTTATTTCACTTCTAACTCTTATTGTATGTCGGAAAACACAAAAAAAATGCATCCCCGTATCAATAACGGGAGACTGCCAGAACCCCCAAACAAAACAAAGTCTTCCGATTGGAGAATTGAAATTGGATTGGATATCAATTACAAGTCATTTCTGAAAAAAAGCCGAGAACCGAGAGTTTAGAGAAAAATTCAATTTTTTTCATTTCAACAGATTTTTTAATTTCATAAAAAATTTTAAAATGGCAGTCTTCCAGTAGGAGGTTTGAGATCAAACTTTTTTTGATGTTGCTCGGCATCAAATACAATTTATTTGTCCATCGTAATACGAGTAATCACCGTCAACTTTGTAACTTCTTCTTTTCTTATGGAAATTAATAGTATTATAATTATTTTGACCAGATTTACTCATTAGAATTCTCATTAGAATACACATCAGAATTCCTCTATTGAAAATACTTGAAAATGTTCTTGTGTACATGTGATTCAAAATATTCATCAATTTTCAGGATGACTGGACACCTGGTGATTATTAGGTCTCTTCCCTTATTACTAAATCATTAGTGACACAAAAATTGAAACTGCCTTTGAAATCCATGAAGTATTATAATGGTATCTCTATACTATTTTTCGTTCTATTAATATTAAATGGTTATTATTTATGACATTGTTGAAGTTTTTATAATTATCACTTTAGTTTGCATAAGTTCGAATCTTCAGAAGAACTTTAAACCTATTTCTTGATATCATTGAATCTTAAAAAATCAAATTCTCGTATCTCGATTTTTAAAATGCTGAAATATCATCCGGATGAAGCACGGAACACTAGAATCAATGTGGATGTGCTTTCAATTACAATCAACGAGCAGTAACAAAAGTCTGAATTTATTGGTTTACTCGAGTTCATTTACAGAGAGTTTCCATCAGTGACAAAGAAAGAGCTAAACCACTTTTGACATGGCACATCTATCAGTCATCGAAACAGTGGCTTTTTTAGGAAACACCTGAATGAAAGTGAAAAAAATCGTTACATTCCCAAGTGACTCGAGTTTTTTCCACCACTGTACGTTGTGAGCGATGTATTCGCATATAACTCATCCGACGAGATGCGCATGAATATTACCCAAATGCTATTTTCCCTAACATTTATTTTACCGTAAATAATTTAACCGAATAGCGATTTTCTATAATTTTTATTTACCCCAATGGCCAATTTACCTAATTTGTATTTTTCTGAATTCCTTTTTTGCTGATTTCTATTTTTCCGAATTACCATATTTCATAATTTTTATACTTCCGAATTATTACTTGACATAATTTTTATTTTACCGAATTATAATTGGACATAATTTTCATAATACCAAATTACTATTTACCATAATTTTCATTTTCCCGAACTACCATTTGTCATAATTTTTATATTTCCGAATTACAATTTGACATAACTTTCATTTTACTGAATCATAATTCAAGATAGAGTTTTTAATACCGAATTAATATTTTAAATAATTTTTATTATCCTCGAACACTATGTGATATACTTTTCATTCTGCCTAATAAGCATGTAACCTAAAATTCATTTAAACGAAACGCCATCTGTCATAATCCCCATATCATCGAAACTGCATGTAACATAAATTTCATTCTTCCTAAAATGGCGTCCGGCATTCTTATTAGCTGATTCGAATTTCGCAGCATCATTCAACCAATCAGAAAGCTGGGCGCCATTTTGGGAAGAATGAAATTCATGTTATATGCAGTTTCAATGACATGGGGATAATGACAGATAGCGTTTCGTTTGAATTAATTTTAGGTTATTTGGATGTGCTTATTCGCAAGAAAAAAATTATAGATAATTGCTATTCGGTTAAATGATTTTACGTTAAACAAATTTAGGGAAAATAGAATTTGCGGAATATTCATGCGCCTCATCTGACGAGCAATGATGCTTTGAGCGGATAAATAATTTTTAAATGCTTCTGGTTCACTGCAAGCTTCAAATGCGAGCGTATAAAATTTTCGCTCTCCCTACACGGCAAAAATAAGTTTCGAGTTATTGGCACATATTACAATTTATAATAAGAAAATTAATTGAAATCGTCAAATATGTTATTTTCATTTTCAGTTTTGGTCACTTTTCATGATTATCATGCCAATCATAATCTTTGACCAACAAGAACAGCTACAAACTCTCTTTTTATTTTGAATTTTTGCTAACTTTGTCAGATTACTATATACAAATCGTAACTATCATCCAATGAGACAACTGAAAATACTATTTGCATGAACTGGTAAAATGCGTTAAGTATTATAAACTACTTATAATAATATTTTCTGACAAAACGCAGTTGCAAAATTTGCCATTTAAGTAAATTGTAACAAATTCTGTAATTTTCTGTCGAGAATTGTAATTTTCAGAAGCATTTTTAGCCATTCAGACATGTTAATTTCCGAAAAAATGGAGAGAGATTGAGAAATTGACCTTTAAGGATATAAAACAGCCAGCTGGATCAATCAATTTCCATAATATAAAAGTTGTAGGAGTTCTAGCGATTTTGATGAAACTTGGTGAAACTTTAGTGTTGGCTGATGTTTGGCTGTTTCTTTAAAAAATTAACAAATAATATCAAATGACAAGTTTTCTTCATTGAGCTTCACTGGTAACATCATTTAACAATAATTGGGAGGAAACTTGTTTCTCTTCGCTTTTGAAAATCCCCACTGGGAATTTGTTTATGATATTATAAAATAATATTGAGTGATAAATTTCCATATTACAGACATAATTGGAAACGTAAATTGCGGAGGATAAAAAAACATTTCTTTCATCGCGAAAACACTATTTAAAAAACGAACAATACATAATTTTCACTATTCGATATTATAATTTATTTATAACAAATAACATTACTTATAAAACATTTGTAACTTCCACGAATCCTTGCGCATCAAATCCAAGAGATACTGATCGTAGGAAAGTTGTTTACAAAAAGATAAGAAAAGGAAACAATTGACATTTGTTCGCTATTTGCATTAATATAAAATTTTGAACTACAACAATTCAATAATCGTTCGCATATATCAATTTTAAATTTAATTCTGAATATCTATAAAAACAAAATCTAAAATCGGTTAAGAATTGCATTCTAAAAGCTATTTAGAACTTTGTTTTTTTTTTCATTTCGCCTCACTGTGCAGGTCGTTGCGCGTTGATAGTAAGGCCACAAAGCCGAACTAAAAAATTAATATCTCTGAAAGTTACAGAGTGTCCATAAATTTTTATTTGAGTAGACGCAAAAAATTATAAGCATTCCAAATATTATTATTTGAAAAAATCAAAAGTATTCTTACGAGTGAAAAACTGATTCAAAATCAAAAAAAAATTTAACCGTTTTCAAAAATATTGTTTGTTTTTGAATTGCATTAAAAAGGCCCATCAATTATACGTTACACCTGCAAAGTTTATTAAAATTCAATCAGCGGTTTGGAAGGAACGTGACTTTAAAAAAGTCGGGTCTCAAAATTCAAAATCCTGTAACTCTCTGAATTTCGAAAATTTTGGAAAACCATTTTGAGAATAAACATTCATCCAACACTGATGTTTCACCAAGTTTCATCAAAATCACTAGATTCCCCTACAACTCTGATATTCTGCCAATTTGTGAATTTTGTCATCAAATTGAAAGTGGTGACGCTTGAAATGTTAAAATATGTAAATTGCGAATTAAAATGGTAATTTTTATCATTTCTATATTGGACAGAAATAGCATGTAAGCCTAGCATGTGTTACTTTTTAAATGGTAAAATTCATTATTGAAATGGCAAGAACTTCATTTTGTGGAAAGCAACACGGATTGGTTCGGGTGTCAAGTTAGTGGTAAATTTTACTATGCGATATAGTATATTCTCTTATTCGAATCTTTCTTTTAGGGAAAAGGCAAAAATTTCTGAGTGCCATTTTAGAGTTCAAGTCATTCATCTACAAATGGTAATTTCTCTGATTCCAGGTTATAGTGTGCCATTCATTTTTAGCGTGTAGCATATGAGAGCTACAGCTCTATAAGAGATTACTTCATACCATATATATATATGTGTGTGTGTGTGTGTATTTATATATCTGATTATTGTTCGTGAAGTGTGCTTTTCAACCCGGCAAAGTTGTTTGCGCAATCATGCAATCAAAACAGCGCAACAATTGGGAATTAGGACTTCAGCCATACCATTATTTCTAACGAGGCTAATGCACAATTATTACCAGAGTGTGCAGAACTACGTACATATATCTATATATGAAGAATCGTGCGGGTATATCTGAATGAATTATTCGAGCTTTAACGTACTAATCATGTGCACTGCATTCTGTTGAAAACATTAATTTTCGAAAAACAAGAACATTTATGAGATTGAGCATCATCTGCTCCTTCAGTTATAAATACATATAAACTAGTTTGAAAACTAGCTCAAATTGGCATTGAAATAAGAGAGATTTTGATTCACAAAGAGAAGTTCAAAGAATATAAAACAAAACTCATAAAGGCGATCAAAGCTGGGAATTTATTTCAGTTCTTGCAATCAAACAGTTTCATGTCGATGGAATGACAGTTTTCGATCTACTAGTCCAAAAACAAAATAGCTTTCTATCTTCTAGTTGTGAAAAATTACTCTCTAGCTCCGTTCTCTGCTTTTTCAAAACTAAAAAATAAAAAGCCGTTCTGGTTTTGAACTGGTAGATCGAAAACTGTCGTTCCATCAATAAGAAACTGTGTCACTGCGCAAGTCGACAACATAGCATTGAAAGTCATTATAGTCAAACATTCACGTGGTGATAAGCAAATATTTGACTGATTGAAGTGTACATGGTTTGATGTTTCACCGAAATACTAATAGGAATATTGGAAATTTTCATGAATGTAGCAAAAGCTACTGACGAAACGAGTAGCTATTTCGCATTTTCAATGGGACGTAATGGTCTTCACATTAAACGTGTTGTGTTCAACTAGGAAGGCGAATGCATTGAATACGAATTCTGACGAATTTTATGACTCGAAAGCACGCTTTTTGTGTGGGCCAAAAGAGCTAGATACATATTTCAAATCCAAAAATTTCAAATCTTAATCGGCGAATACGGAATTAGAAATGCTTTCAATTATAGGGTTACATATTTCTCTAAAATAGAGCAGGTGCCTGGAATATAACTCGACGCTAAAAGTGGGAAAAAACCCCATGGGAGATTTTATGAATTGGAAAACCATACTGAGGCCTCCTGAAAACACATACTAAGCTTTCCACCACCTTCCAGGACAGCGTCGATTGGTGTGATGAAAAGAAGGCACGTACAAAAGATTTTTCGTTTGTTGACAATGACTCGGTTCCTGTTGATATTGAGCTGAACAAATAATAATTCAATGAGAAGTAGAAAAAAAATACACAATATATTTCATAATTAGAAAATATATGTTTGGGTATAGCAAGAGACATGGTCAACTGAGCCTGCAAATCTTGATTTTGTCACATAGGTGTCAACGTAATCCTAAATATTAAACGTGCAACACTCGTCGAGAGTCGTAATTCTTGTGTGCATCGACTTGAGCATTCCACATAATATAATGTTGCCATGAGGGTTTGTTATAATAAATTTGCGATTTATCGACATGGCATGTGAATACTGTAACTGAGATAGTCTTATATAAAGACTTGTACATTCTAGAAAATGGTATGCTAAGTATTAAGGTGGGACCAAAGAAATGCTGATATCGATTACACCAAAAAATAAGTTGTTGAAACTTTACATTCCTGTCTGAGACCTTAGGATAGGCCACAAACTTCTAAAAATGATGAAAAGAGTCCGCGAATTATTCCACGACTCTCGAAATATCTCTCAAAATAGTGCAAAGATATTTCTAGAGTCATGGAATAATTCGGGAACTCCTTTTATTATTTCGAAGATTGTCTTGAACCTTGTAATAAACATTATACGAAATTTTTAGAAATTTGTGGCCTTTTCTAAAGCCTTTGACAGTCAAGTCAAGTTTCGACAACTTATTTTTTTCGTGTCAATGTAAAACTGTAATACCAGAAAATAGTTTCGAAGCTGCCCAGAAAGAATACGTGTTCAAATTGGTCAATATGTACTCGTCAATAATCGTTGAAATGCCCCTTATTGTCAGCTGAACAATAACTTTTTCTGAAAAGTAACACTATTTTCACATAACACTAAAACCTGTAGGTTGAAGAATGAACTACAAATCTATACAAAATATATCCATTTTCTGTTGTTTCCGCGAGTTATACAGAAATTTTGTCATCATTTTGACCCTCATCCACAAAAATGTCAATATCTCGGAAATGAAAAATTAGAAGAAGAATGAGAAGAAAATCGAACACTAAAATACTCGTATGTGATATGTTTTGAAAAATGGCGAAAGCGATTACTTCAAGTTTGGTCTTAAAATATTCGCGGAATATCAGTGAATTAAAACAAAAAAGGAATTGTTACTTGCAGAGACCATTCAGTTAAAGTTTGTTCAGCCGTAACATTGAAAATTTCTAGAGCGTTCCGGGTAGGTATAATACTGACGGCTTTAAACAACGTTTCTCACACATTTTTTCTTAAGCAACACTTTCACTATTGATCTGACTGATTTTTGTTTTTAAAATCCACCTTACTATGTATATATTTGTTACACACAAACATCGTTTTTAAAATAAACATCCGCGGTCCATAATCATAAACATTGTAGAGTAAATTTCATATATGCCTTTTTCCATTCCCGGCATCCAATTTTACAATAAAATGGGATTAAACAAAACTGCATATTATAATATACATACTGGACAAATCTGTCTAAACCAAGTTCACATTTCAAAGCCCTTCAAGCCTGTTTTAACGTTATAACTCGGAGACCACTTTGACAAATGCGTTGCAGATATCATTTGTTGCACTTGTAGAAAGAATTAAGAATCTACCTAGTTATAAATGTTTGTTATAAGTTAAAATATAATCATTTCATGTAGAAATTGTCCCGGTTGGCTTTCTATAAGAAGGTTTCCCACAGAAAAAACTGAGGGTAAATCTTATTACAGGTAACTTTGTATTTTTACCTATTCCTATGGGTAAAAAACGAATATTACCATCGTTAGGGAGTGAAATATCTTTTGTTCTCATAAAATTTGTCACGATAATCTTGAAAATTGGAAGCCACAAGTTTTAATCGCTGAAATGAAGTGAGCTCACGCTTAGTGAAACAGACGAATCGGATAAGTGCGACTTCATAAAGACGGTCGTGCCTAATTGTGAAAGCTGTCAAAAGTTACTTACACGTGTGGGTAAAAACGGAGAAATACCGAGGTGTCAAGGTAATGATTACCTGCATGGGGTAAATTATGTTGCAGGTAATATTCACTCCAAAATCAGGGTAAAAATTACTGTTAGTTTTTTCTATGCCGGCCTGATGGGCAGGTATGATTTGCATAGGCTTTCAGCCAAATTTCTACGCATTTAAACGTTGACAGAGAAACGAATTTTCACTTTAATTATTAATTTTGGTCCAACTGCCGGATCGACTTGGGAAGTTAGCATAGAGTTCGTCTTTTAGCCTGACTTCCATTGAAGAATTTACAATCCTAATGTTGGACATGAGGAATGTAACAAAATTTAATTCTATTTAAATGTTCAAAGAATTTATTATTCAAATTTTTATAAAGAAAATATGTCTGGTTAACATAGTATCTTCTAAAACTTGGAAAACTACCGTAACCCTTATTCATATTTACTTAAATATATTTTAATTTTTGATATTGATGTTGAATTTCGCTTCGTTGAGCGCCAACTAATTTCATAATAAAAATTAGCAAAATAGGAAACCAATGGCACCAAGGAATACACATAATTCCTACTTCAAAGCACGCACACCTTTTCGTTTGACACTCGGTTTTTTCTAGCTCACAACAAATATTTTTCGTATCAAAAATTCTATAATCTGTAATCACCGTTTACAAATTGTTTACTATCATCACAAGCATCTGAAATGCTGTTTAATTTATGCTTAACTAGAAGAAAATATCATGTTTTATACAGTTACATATTCAGTTGTATATGAATAATATAACTGTCTTACTGACAATTTCATGCAACTGAGTTATTGAATTTAATATAAGATTATATTTAAAAATTTCGAACTTTTTTAACAGTGGCATAACGCTGCTCTATGCCATGGCCAGCCAACTACGCGGATATTGCGCCACTCGGATTCTGTAGCTGCCACCGTATACAAGTGTGCGTATGTATATATGAATGCATGCGTATGTTGTGTGTGTGCGTGTGTGTATGTTGTATGCTGATCATACGGACGCTGAATTTCGGGGATCATGACCTGGAAACCACCATAACAGCAATACCCAACATTTCAGGGAGCCATCCAAGTGGTATTGAGAATACTGGATCCGACTCCTGATATCTGGTAGATCATTTACGCAGGAGTATGCTCTTGAATACCTCTTTGTGGATCTGAGGCGGTGAGATTGTGTCCAATGTCAATGATGCTGGTTATTTGCCTGATCCAAATCTCAGACGCGCATGAGTGCTTCTCAATTCTCACTTTCCACTTCTCACTTTCTTCCTCACTTCTACCTTTTTCTCACTTTTCTTTGAAAAATTTATCAAGACAGATATCATTCTCAAGCAATTCCGAGCGTACCTAGCGAATTTCCTTTGGCACCCAAAGAAGCACCGTTGGCCGAAAGTCAAGCCAACATATTTATAATAATCTTGTGTGGGCCCGACCCAAACAGCCAACGTTGGCAGTCAAAGTCTGACTTTTAAGGGAATAACACCAACTATTGGGCCAACTCTTGCATATTTTTCCTCAATTTCGAAAACAAGATTGTCTTTCGAAAACAGTCAAATTGATTTCTATTACAAACAGATGAACTTCAGACTTTTCGCCCCAGAGTTACACTATGGTAAATTTGAAATTTGAAATTTGAACAACATTCTTTCAGAGCTTGGCAGTTGAAGAACATGGCGTATAGTATAATTCTGGCGGCGACGTTGTGATTAGGGGTTCAATTTTACGTGACATGAACTAGTCGCAACTGCATGAGCTGCCAGCTCATTATTCGAGACACTTATTTTTCAATAATAGGTTATCTATGGATAGTTCTTTCAGGTTTTACATTTAAAGAATAAGTTTCGTAGCGCCAATTGCAACAGTTCGTTGTATTACTCCGCTATTAAAAAATCAACTCTGAGAATGAAGAACAGAGTAATGAACAGAAAAATAAATAGAGGGGACGAGCGAATTGTGAGAATGACGGAAGGAGAGTTCTGAGAATTGTTCGAAGATGGAGCATGCAAGCATAATGCTAAGCGTTTTTCCGAGCGTCATGCAAAACGTTATTAAAGTAAGAATATTAGGTTAACTGGCGTAACTATTAAGTGGGGCAAACTCCTCCAAATGCGGCAACTTTAATTTTCGAGTATTTTTAGATCCCACGAGTTTCTACCTATTTGAATTATTTAAAAATAAATTCGCTTCCAAATTCACGCACAACACTCGGAAAAACGCTTAGCATTACGTTCACAGATCCTATCTTCGAAAAATTCTCAAAGCTCTCCTTCGCACCTTCCCACAATTCACTCGTTCACTGCACCGTCTATTTATTACTCTGTTCATTACTTTCTTTTCCATTGTTAGAGTTGCCTTTTTTAGAGCATAGCAATCCAACGAACTTTTGCATTTGTATTAACAAAACTTTTTTAAAAATGTAAAACCTAGAAAGACTATTGTTAGATAACCTATAGTTAAGAAAAAGAAGTCTCTTGAATAATGAGCTGACAGCTCAGGCAGTTGCGACTAGTTGATGCGACGACAAGTCTTAAGCTCACCTATCCGGAATAGGAATCAATTCTACTATTCTTGAAAGACGATTCTGGTTTAGAAATTCAGGAAAAATATGAAAAAATGTGATGTTAAAGCTAAAGGAAAAAACGAGAATAATTCTACAGAATCATTATTCGTCTGAATTATCTCTGAATGAGGACGAAGTCATATCCATCAGCAGTGACGATGATTCGGAAGATGAAACAATTTAAAATTTCAACGAATATCTGAATTTGAAACAACAAAACCTGATTTTGGACCTAGAACAAAATCTCGAATACTGAGCTGACTGCTCAATTAGTTGCGACTCTTTTACATTCTATAAGGGAAAAAGAAGGTGGACAGAGCAACATCAAAAAAGAATTCTAGACATTAACAAGAAAAGTTTTGAACATATTTAAATGAAGGACGCTCTTATGTTGAAATTGCTATTGCAGTACAAAGAAGCTCTTAAACAGCTATTCAGGGAATGACGTTTATCCAGAAGCATTCCAAATTCTTACATTATTATTGAGTAAATCGCACTCTACTTAATAATTAAGCCCTTTGATTTAATATTCGCAGTTCAATAAAGTTTCGCATGACGCTCGGAAAAACGCTTAGCATTGAGAGTGTCGTCTAATAAGTAAGGTAAATTTCCCACTAGATGACGGCAAAACGAACTTTATAGTATATGGCCAAAAAAATAGCTCTGTTCAAACTAACTTGTACCAAGATTCAACCAAAGCGCAGATTAAAGCCGAGTTAGACGAAATTCACGAGAAGTCTGCTCCTTTTTTGAAAATCGTTTACTTTTGGATGAACGAATTTGAACGTGGCCGAGCAAAGACTAAAGATGAAGTGCGCACCGGACGCCCAATTAATGTTACGACATCGGATATAGTGGAAAAAATTCATCATATGGTTATGGAAGATAGCCGAGTCAAGGTGCGTGAGATTTCTAAGACTGTAGGCTTCTCCACTGAATGAGTCTGTAAGGTCTTGCACGAAAAACTGGAGGTTAAGAAGGTGTGTGCAAGATGGGTGCCGCAATTGCTGACTCCCGATTGAAAGCGCAACCGAAAAGACGTTCCAGCGCAGTATTTCGCGAAATCTGATCGGAATCCGCAGGACTTTTTGCGTCGATTTGTGACTGTGGACGAAACCTGGATTCACCACTATACACCCGAGACAAAGCAGCAGTCAAAGCAGTGAGTACTGTCTTGTGAAAGTGCGTCAAAGAAGGCGAAGCCTGTTTTGTCAACTGGTAAGGTGATGGCTACAGTATTTTGGGATTCTCAAGAAATTATCCTCATTGATTACTTGGAGAAGGATAAGACTATGACAGGAACGTACTATGCATCATTCTTAGACCGTTTGAAAATCGAGCTGCAAAAAAATGGACACGATTGGCGCAAAAGAAAAATGCTGTTTCATCACGACAACGCACGACTCACACCTCAGCAATCGTAATGGCAAAAATACATGAGCTGGGCTTCGAATTGAGTCCTCATTCACCCTATTCTTTAGACTTGGCTCGATGGGAAGAGATTCTCGCCCAGTGAAAAAGTAATCAATGCCGTAAATGCGTCTTTGGCGGACCTCGAGACATCTTACTTTTCTGAAAGAATAAAAAAATTGGGATCCCACTGGACTAAGTGTGTGGCTCTAATATGAGACTATGTTGAGAAATAAAGTTGAACTTTGGAAAGAAATTAATTTTTACTTGCTTTTTAACAAACTTGTCAAACGACCCTCATACGCCCACACGCTCCATTTCCCAACAATTCTGAAAACTCTGCTTCGCTCATTCTCGCAATTCACTCACTCACTGCGCTCTCTATTTATTACTTTGTTTTCCATTGATAGAGTTTATTTTTTAAAAGCACAATAAAACAATGAACTGCTGCTATTGGCGTAAAAAAACTTATTCTTCGAATCTAAAACCTAAAAGGACTATCGCTAGATAACTTATTGTAAAAAAATGAAAATCTCTCGAATAATGAGCTGGCAGCTGACAGTTGCAACTAATTTATGTTATGCGAAACTGAGCTTGTAATCAAAACGTGGCCCCCAGAATTGTACTACACGCCATGTTTCTCAACTGCCAAACTCTGAAAAAATATTGTTCAAATTTCACCCATATTATACTCTATTAAAATATTTTTAAATATCAGAATAATTTCATCCATAAAAAATAATAGTAAGAATATAGTTTAACGCTTAATGAGTTTGAGAATAATAATTACTCAAAATTTTTAAAAAGTGGACACGGTATAGTATAACTCTGGGGCGACAAGTCTGAAACTCATCTATCTGCAATAGGAATCAATTCAACTATTTTCGGAAGATGATCTTGGCTTGGAAATTGAGAAACAATATAAAAATTTTCAATGTTAAAGCTAAGAGAAATAACGAAAATGATTGTACAGTGATAATTATTTGTCTAAATTATCTCTGAATGAAAACTGAGTTATATCCAACAGCAGTGATAATGATCCGGAAAATGAAACAATTGAAAAAAGATTTAACGAATACCTTACATTAAAACATAAAACTTGATTTTCAACCTAAAACAAGATCTCGAATACTGAACTGTCAGCTCAATTAGACGCGTCTCTTTTATATTATGCAAAAATTGGTCCTGCAAACACAATATATGGAGTTTAATTTTACTAAACTGCCATTTGAGGCAATTAAAAAACTCTTATGTTAAGCCGAAACTCGGACTCTAAATACAAATTCTATTCTTATTCACGTGTTTTACAATATCTAAAAAAATGTTGGTAAATATTTTGCCCACGGTACTCAGTAGGCTAATCGATCTATAATTAGTACAATCACCTTTATCACCCTTTCCCTTGTTGAGTGGGACGTTAGTCGATTTCTCCAATCATTTGGAGCTTCACCGTTCACAGCATATATATTTATACATTCGCTTAGCTCAAAAATGAATATTCACCACCGCTCTCAAGCATTTCAGCAGTGATATCATCCACACCAGCAGCCTTACCATTCTTTAGTTTCTTAATCACGGATATAATGTCGCAGATATCGATTTTTCTTCCGCCACCTACAACGGGATTTCTTGAGGAATTCACTCAGACGGTCTCTCATTTTGTCCGAATCCCATACCGTTTCACTATTAGCATTCTTAATCCGAGCTGACTTCAGCACTAGTACTTCCTTTCCTAAGCTTAACTCAATTCCGAAATAATTTATTTTCTTCAAAATCATTTTGCATTTTTTTATCTTCTGTCACTTTGATTTTATTTTTGCTTTCTTTGACTAGTATCTTGGCATTTCTGTTCTTATCGCTCAAATCATTTTCTAGTCAAGTCCTTTCTTCATCGCTAAGCTAATGCTATCCCGTAATATTATCCATGCACACTCTACATTTTTATTTCCTACTTCCGTCTTCCAGTCTTCTTTATGATGCCCTAAAGAGTTATTCAGCTTTTCACGATACATCAATTATACTTCTGGTTTCTGCAAATTCCCTATTCTAACTCGCGTCTGTTTCGACTTATTATTAATTTTTCTTCTCCTACATCTATAGGAAGGGGCGCAACGTTTTATACATTTCTTTGCATTTAATTTTGCTGTTACTGTTTAAATTTCTATTTGCAGCTGGAGCAACTTTTTCATCGAGGCGAAGTTGCGAAGGAGGAAGTTCCTCGAGTCTTCGGAAAAAAGAAAAATGCAAAGTATAGTTGTCCTTTTCGCATTGCTCTTAGTACGGGACGATGTTTACCGAAGTTCTCTCGGTCCCTCATTCCATCAATTTTTCGAGGTCTCTGACGGTGTCGTTCGTAAAGTCTTTTTGTCGGCGCAAAAGTTAACACAACATTTTATCACTTTTTTAATACTCTTTCGAAAGTTTACATAGGAATGCAAATACTAATTTAACATTTTTATCAGATAAATTCCTAATGAAATTTAAAAAATATTTCAAATAGGGATCACAGTGCAAGAGGAGCTCAAAGAGGGGGAAATGGGGTAATTTTTTCACGAAAAAGGAGAAAGATTGAACATTTATTTTTTTACATCGAAAAGAAGAAACGATGTTTTTATTAGAAATATTATATTTTTATATATTGTCAAATGATTTTTTGAATTATTTCTGCCATTAAAGAATTTGGAAATATTTCAAAGGATTTATAATTATTTCAAGTGATTTCAAAATATTTTAAGAAACTTCGAATGATTTCAATGGACTTTAGAGCAACTTAAGAGATTACACAGAATGTTATGAGATATCAAGGAATTTAAAAAGATTTCAAGCGATTTCATATAATTTCTAGAGACTGTAAAGAATTCTGGAAAATCTCAAATTTTCTTACATAATATTTATGAATTTTAATCGATTTTGGAAGATTTCGAGGAATCAAAAAAATTTTCAAGGATTTAAAACGTTCTCAATGGATTACAAAATTTTCAGGGCATGCCACAAAACTTTTAGAGGTTTTCAAATGATTTCAAACAATTTGTAGGAATTGCAAAGTATTTATATTTGAAAAAAGTATATTCGAAAAGATTTTAGGGATTTCCAAAAGATTTCACAGCACTCATAATAGGATTGCACTTAACTTTAAAACATTTCAAGGAATTTTACAGATTGTTCACGGATGTTACGTGACTCAAGAATATTTCAAGGGATTTCCAAGAAATTTTTGAGATATGCACTATGGAAAGATTTAAAGGAATTTCACAAGTTTTTCATGGATTTTAACTAATTTCAAAACACTTCCAGGAATTTTGAGAAATTTTAGCGATTTTGCAAAAGTTTTCAATTTCGAAATATTTTACGGGATTTAACAAAACTGCCAGAGGTTTCAAGTGGTTTTCAACAAATTTGAAGGGATTTCAAAAGATTTCTCCCATAGTACTTAAAAAGGTTTCAAGGATTGTCGAAGTATTTTAAAATATTTCAAGGGATTTCACAAGATTTCAAGTGATTTCTAAAGATTTTAAGGATTTTCAGAGAATTTGTAGGGGTTGCAAAATATTTTAAAAGATTTTAATGGGACTCTAAAGATATCAAGAACATAATTTCAACAGGTTTAAAAAATTATGAAGCAGTTTAAATGACTTGAAGGTATTTCAAAAAAATTTCTGGGATTTCACGTGCTTTCAAAATTTTTCGATTATGATGCATTTTAAAAATTTTGAAGTTTTTCAAAGCATTTGAAATTCGTTTAAGGGATTTGATGGGGTTCTAAAGAAATGTATAGAATTTCATGAGCTTTTAGCAGATTTCAAGGCATGCTAAGAAATTTTGAATATGGAAATATTCTAGGAATGGCTACTTATGGGACAAACGTGGTCACAAACGGTATTTCTATCCTACATTTTAATAATAAAATGGGTAAGAAATAAAAAAAATATTTCTATATTAAAAATTTTTCAACATGCCTTGAAATCTTCTGAAAGCTCATGAAATCCTATACATTTCTCTAAAACCCCACAAAATCTCTTGAAGTAATCCTCTGAAATTCATCAACATGATTAGAAATCATTTTAAATCATGTGAAACCCCTCAAAATCTTCAGAAATAACTTGAAATTTTGTCAAATACTTGGAGATATTTTAAAATATTTCGAGAATCCTTAAAATCTTTTAAAATTCTTCATGTAAAATCGGAAACGGTTAGTGATATCAAATTCTCCTTCAAGCAGGAATTTAGTGCTAATTTAGTGCCCTCGATTTGTGCTAAGCCCAAAATCCGAGCACTTTTTTTAAAACCAAAAACGTGTAGTACTACTAGCTTCAGCCGACTGCAGTATGTAAACTCGGAAACTGTTAGTGATATCCAATTCTCTTTTGAGCAGGAATTTAGTGCTGATAAAGTGCCCTCGATTTGTGCTATGCTCAAAATCCGAGCACCTTTTTTTAGACTAAAAACGTGTAGTAATGTTAGCTTCAGCTGACCCCAGTATGTGAACTAGGAAACTGTTAGTGATATCCAAATCTCTTTTGAGCAGGAATTTAGTGCTAATTAAGTGCCCTCTATTTGTGCTATGTCCAAAATCCAAGCACTTTTTTTAAAACCAAAAACGTGTAGTAATGCTGGCTTCAGCTGACTCTAGTATGTAATTCGGAAACGGTTAGTGATATCAAATTCTCCTTCAAGCAGGAATTTAGTGCTAATTTAGTGCCCTCGATTTGTGCTATGCTCAAAATCCGAGCACCTTTTTTGAAACCAAAAACGTTTAGTAATGCTGGCTTCAGCTGACTCTAGTATGTAAACTCGGAAACTCTTAGTGATATCCAATTCTCCTTCGAGCAGGAATTTAGTGGCAATAAAGTGCCCTCGATTTGTGCTACGCCCAAAATCCGAGCACTTTTTTTTTTACCAAAAACGTGTAGTAATGCTAGCTTCAGCTGACTCCAGTATGTAAACTCGGAAACGGTTAGTGATATCAAATTCTCCTTCGAGCAGGAATTTAGAGCTAATTGAGTGCCCTTGATCTGTGCTATGCTCAAAATCCGAGCACTTTTTTCAAAACCAAAAACCTGTAGTAATGCTAGCTTCAGTTAACTACGGTATACGTAATAATCAGAAACTATTAGCGACATCGAATTCTGCTTTGCGTTTTTGGTTTTAAAACAATGCCCGGATTTCTGGCATAGCAAAAATCCAGAGCACTTAATTAACACTAAATTTCTGCGCAAAAACATAGTGGGGTTAGCTGAAGCCAGCATCACTGAACTTTTTTTGTTTTAAAAAAGTTCCCAGATTTTGAGCATAGCACAATTAGAGGGCACTTAATTAGCACTCAATATCTGTGCATATTGATATGACAATATTGTAATTCCAACTTCCGGGACCTGAAATGTAGTACTTCATACGTCCAATCAAATAATTTTCTGATCGAAAGAAATTTTACTTATAACAAGAATGATGTTTCCATTTTAAAAACATTATATCTTGAAACAAGAAAAATTGTTTTCAATGAAAGAACTACTTGATTGAACGTATTCAGCACTGCATTTCTTTGATTCAAATAATCTTTTCTCTCAGTATGAAATCCCATAAAATTCTTCGTGAACTCCTAAATTAGTCTAAAATCCATTGAAGTCTTTTGAAATTCCTTGAAATCTCTTGCAATCTGTTGAAACAACTTGAAACAATTAGAAGTCACTTGAAATATTTCGAAATACGTCGGAAACGTTGAAATTTGTCAAAATTTGTCAAAACCAAAGATGTCCTCTGAAATCTTCTTGAATGTTGTGAAATCTTCAGAGAAATCTTTGAAATCTTTATGTCTGATGTACATTTAAAATTCAATAATCAACCCGTCGATAGTAAAGAGTTAACGGCAATGAATAATTTTATTCATTCAATGTAATTAACATTTATTCTCTTACAAATGTAGATACTTTAAGATCTGTATCTGCAAGAACAATGAAATATTTTACCACCACAACGATCACAAATTAAATTTATAAACAAATTGAGAGTAACCAGCGAATTTCATTCTTGAATTTCGAACGAAATAAATGAAGTAATTTCAAGTCATTTAAAAGCCAATCAAATTTTCGACAGCGATGTTTCTGATATTTTCAAAATATTTGGTAACATCAGTTTTTTTAGATAGGAAAAGGGGAAAAAGATGAAGTTTTTTGAAATTAGGGGAAAAAAGGGGAAAAAGCAGGGGAATGAGGAAAGACTATGAATCCTGAGATTTACACCACTGTTAGAATTCAGAAGCATCCTCGGAATAATTTTTAGACATAATTTCATTTTAAAAGTAGAATAAAAGTTAGTTGAAAAAGGACTTTTTTGGCTCACTTTTCACAAGGAATCCGCTATTGAAAAGGTGAAGTTCGGTTCCAATAATGGAAGAGCGGTTTTGGCCTCTATTATGGATTTTAGACCCTGAAAGTTTCATGATTATAGAAGGATCAGGACGATCCAGTCGTGGCTTACCGACTCCTAACTCCATACCGGTGAAGTTGAGTTTTATTATCAGGAGAGCTTTGGATATCTCAATCCTCTCGGATAAAATTCATTGAAATGACATAACAAATATCCCTTCATTTAAATTCAAAATAATTCCTTTCCTACTATATGAACAGTTTAAAATGAACTCAAAAAAACCTTGTTCCCACATTTGCGCAGGAAATATAATTGCTATATTATTAATTTCAAAATTCAACTACTCGTTTATTTTTGCACAATACTAACCGGAAATTCAGCACAAAAAACAAGTCTGCAAAATGTACAAAATTAATTTCCATCAACTGAAAAGCACGATTACCATTAAATCGAACGAGTTACACACAGCAATATTTCTGAAGGATTTATTCGATTCATTAATTCCAATTACGCAGACAGTTTGATTTTGTCGGTTTAATTGTGAGTAGTGTCACGTGAAAATAAAAGAAGATGAAAAATGTATAAATGGAAGCTTCCACTGCATTACTCACGCAAAAATTTAATTAGCAGCAGCAGAAAATTCTGTCATTTCGAATGTCAAAAGGAATGCAATTAGCGCACAGTGTGGTGCGAATCTACCATCACTGTCGATAATCGAAATTATTGGGAGGTTTGCCAGAATAGGCAGAGTTACTCAATCGACGAACGAAGGTAATTAGTGAAATTGATTAATAGTGCTTTGGACTTTACCTGTAGATTTGGCGTGCAATGGTCTAACAATTCCAGCATGTGTCTGATGTTTTGCGGGTCGGGAATCACGAAGTTCAGCTCTATGTCAAACTCGCCTCCCACCAGCTGCAAATAGAGAAAATTAAGTTAATTGTTATCTGTATCATTTTCATACGTTTCGATCTAGACTTTCCATAAGGTGAAACGCCCAGTCTGCGCCAGCTTAAGCGTTTCGTCAACTTTTAGAAATCTTATGGAATGGGAAAAATCATTAAAATGAAGAACAATTCACATTAAAAGCAATTTGAAGAGAACAAACAAACAAAATGTATCCGTTTATTAAATTACAGATACTTTTCCGGCACGACAAAAAATGTAGTTCTCAATTTCGCATGTATCTTGATCACTCGATTATTGTATTATGTCTTTGTTTGACGTTTCTTAGTTGCCTGTCAAGATTCGATCAGTTTTCGTTATTCTGTTCTCCGAGAATGATGTAAAAATTTTAGTAACGATATTGGGCGAAATCTGACTCATTAATTCCATCAATGTTTTAATTTTACCATATTGGTAAATTTCCTTCTTGAAAAAGTGAATTGTGATCTTTATCACTGTTGTTACATGACAATATTTTTAATATTATCTACTGATGACCTAAAGAAATATGTAAGGCTAATTTTTTCGAAAGGTTTGTTTTTATTTCTCAACATAGTCTCCTTCGAGGGTTACACATTTAGTCGAGCGAAATGCCAATTTTTTCCTCACTTTAGAAAAGTGAGATTTCTCGAGGCCTGCAAAATATGATAATTCCTTGAGAATCCCAAAATATTGTGGCCATAATCTTCCTAGCTAACAAAACAGTCTTTGCCTTCTTTGGTGCACTTTCACCAGGCAGAACTTACTGCTTTGACTGCTGCTTTGTCTCGGGTGTATAGTGGTGGATTCAGCTTTCGTCCACAGTCACGAATCGACGCAAAAAGTCCTGCAGATTCCCATTAAACTTTGCCAAACACTGCGCTGAAACGTCTTTTCGGTTGCGCTTTTAATTGAGAGTCAGCAATCGCGGCACCCATCTTGCACACATCTTCTTAACCTCCACTTTTTCTTGTAAGATGTTATAGATTCGTTCAGTAGAGATGCCAACAGCTTCAGAAATCTCACGCACGGTTTTCCACGAAGGATCAGACTTCCCCTGAACTTCGTTCAACTTGACTTTGGTCTGCACGGCCGTCCAATTTTTTAAATAAAAATGTTTTATTACTGCACGTAACTCTTCTTTCATTTTTCCGAAAACTACTGACACACTCACTTCAAACGTATGCCAAAAGCAAACTAAGCGTCGGTTTTCCTGAAGCTATGCAGCGGTTAGATTGAAGAGTGATATTTCTTGGCCATATAATACAAAGTTTATTTTGGCGCCATCTAGCGGGAAATTTACCTTACTCATTAAACGACCCTCGTACTGAAGGTTGAACTATAGGACAGCCCTTTAGATAGTGTAAATCACAGTACCCAGGCGTGTTAGTTAGATTAACTCGGATTGAAAACTTAATTATGCTAGAAGGTCAACCTTAGTATCTGTTGTCCTTCTCCTACCTACATACCTGTATGTATTCGTTAAGAGAGACTGAAATTTAAATAATTAAATAAAACCTTCAGAACAAGAAAATTGGTATAACATCCATTAAATCTGAAAACATTTTTCATTATTTTTGAAGGTTGGATGTATGAAAGATGACTGCACATGCAGAACCACTTTGACAACATATTACCTTGAGCACAATGGGCTAAGGAAACGGCGTCACCGCGCTCAATTGAAACATGTTTGTTGTGTGCTAACGTTTTCGAAAATGTGAAATAAGGAATAAAACCATTTGTTTTTAAATATAACATAAATTTATTGAACTTTAACATATACAAGAAAATGCGAAGGAAGACTGAAATGTTGTGAACTGACTCGCGAAACGAAGTGGAGAGGTCAGCTGCTCGAATTGTAATGTACAGAATTTCGAAAACAGATGCTAGTACCAAATGGGTCGTGCCTGCCCGAAGGGCCCTTCCGATTGGTTTTGGAAAACCACGAACGGAAAAAACCCTCGAAGAGAAAAATTCTAGTCATAGTCGGTTAAGTTGGTCATTGGCCACAAGGACAGACAACCAAGATTTTGGAAAAGGTAATAAACATGCTCGGATGATAATCAGGAGGTTCGCGTTTAAAATAGATTCGAGGGGCTCAAAGCTGTTAACATGAAAATATCTCAGAAAATATACTAAAGTAATTTAAAGTTTTAGAGAAACGTGTCTCTGGAAGGTTTATCAGCTTAAGTTGTAAAATTTATACTACGTTTCAGGCCTTAAGTTTACGTTGTTACTTACTTACTTCCTTAAGTTTTTACGTTGGGGTCTTTTCTCTACTGACAAGGTGTCTAAAATGATAAGAAATAAGAAATTGACACAATCAAAAGAAGACTTTTTTTCTTATCACCTTCACATTCTGACCTGGCCTAGGTTTGGTGATGATCAGTTTTTCGAGAACGAATAAATTTTCAAGTTCAATCACCAATTTTTTTCCCATTTTAAAAAACTGGCAGGGTGTCTAAAATGATAGAAAATAAGAAATTCACACTATCAAAACAGGACTATTTTTCTTATCACCTTGGTAGTATGGTCTGTCCATGGTGAGGTACTGATCAGCTCTCCAAGACATACAAATTTTTAAGTGTCCATCAACAAAATATTTTGTACGAATTTCGAACAATTGACAGGGTGTCTAAAAAATGAACTAAAAGTAATTAACACTATTAAAACAAGTGCTTTCTTTTTCAATCGACTTTTTCCGCGCAGATTGGTCGTGCCCGGGGCTAGTCAAAACAAAAATTACACTTTTGATCAGGCTTGGTCTGGCCTGGCCAACGACAGAAGATTTTCCCACGCAGGATATACTTCTGTGCTTGCACCCAGTGTGCTGTATTAAAGCGAGAATTGTACGTATCAAGAAAAGGGCAGGATTAAAGTGAACGCGGTTGGCATGCAATGCCTGCAGAATGTGTGTTTCGGTAAGGTGAATGGTAGCGTACCCAGAGGTAGACCGAAGAAAGAATGGTTTGAGTGTGTGAATGAGACTCCAAAGCGAAGAGATATAAAAGGTCGTAGAAAGACAAGAGCTTGCATGAAAATATGTATGAATGTAAACGAAGCAAAATACCTATGTATGCAAGGGTGGGAATATATGAAGGACAATTGTTTATAAGAGGAAGAATAACGCCTGAAATGAATGACAGTTACATTTTTTTCAAAATTATATTAATTTTTTTCACTTATAAAGGACTCGATCATTAATAAGCTTGGAAAATTAATAAATTTCCTGGGTAATTTTTTTAACCCGCATTTATTTTGGCAAACGATTTTTCTCGTCAAAATTAATGATGAAACTTGATTAAGAAGAAAGTAATATTTTTTCTGCAAAAATAAGAAAAATTAGAATAAAAAAATGTTTGAAATAAATCATTCCCGAAACGACGCATTTGTCCACATTTACATTTTTTTCTTAATTAGGACTTTGGAACTTCATAAAAAATATAGAACAAAAACTGAATCGGGCAATTTTGAGAAATCGATTCTTGAAGAATTTCGTGAAGCAATTCCAAGAATAAGCATGAAGGCGTTTTTGAAAGTTATTAAGACCTCAAAATTCGAATTCCTCATTAAATTCTACATGAAAATATGTAGTAGGGTGGGTCGAAAAACCGGATTTTTTCAAATTCGAAACATGAGAGTGCGTAAAAGTTGTCTTTCAGGGAGACAAATCATGACAAACAAAAATTTTTCAATCGGTCAATATTTTAAGGTTGCACATGACTTCCAAAGTTTCAATTTTTCACCATTTTTTACGGATTTTCTATAGGCCTAAAAATTATGGCGAATTTCTGTAAGAACCGTTTTTGTTAGTAAAAAGTAATATAAAATTAGAAAATAAAAAAAAAATTGCAATGTTAGACTAATTTTTTGAATAAAATTGAAAGCGCAATGCCTTAACCCAGGCGGAAAAGTTACGCAAAGTGGAAAAACTTATGTATAATTTGCAATTGTTTTTTCTAAATGATATATGAAAAAAATGAAAATGATAGATAATTTTTTTCATTTATCCATAACTTTTCTGTCTAAGAAATTTCTTCAAATGGAATCAAAGAAACATTTTTTCTGTCCGTGCACGAAATTATTTTTTCGTGCTTTGGATATAATTGGATCTTTCTTCGGTTTGATTTCTCGCTGAATCATCACACCTCTTCAGCGATCACCCTGTTTCTGTCGAAGAAATTTTTAACCCAACATTTTTAATTTAAATAAAAAATATGCAATTAACTAAATAAAAAAGTGTTTTTCCATATATCGCAAGAAAGTGCTACTTTTTCGACCTGTTTTCTGTATAAAAAGTGACTGATTTGTTGCCCATGACGTGGCGCATGCGCAGTGTTGACCTTTCCGAGCAACGGTGAAAAAAGTAGACGGACGCAGTGAAAAAAGTAGACGAACGCAGCGAAAAAAGTGACCCACAGTGAAAAAAGTAAATAAATAACGAACTACTGAACGAACTCTGTGGCCTGCTTCAGTAATAAAGGTGAATCCACAACTATTGCATTGTATCTAATTCCACCTCTCCCAACCTTCCTAACCCAAGATTGCTACCAACTTACTGTTACGGCCATATTATTGCTATGGTTTTGACAACTGCCATTGTTATTGTTGAGTCAATCGACAACAAATAGTCTCCTTCTTAAACAAAAAATAAG
>JAUMHM010093077.1:14957-25885 GCA_032362435.1 Melikaiella ostensackeni
CGTTATGTGTTGAGCGGAAGGGTCCCTCTATGACTGCTCATAGAAATAATGAATGTCACATCCCTACCTCTCTCCAAGGTCATGTGTTGGGCGGGAGTGCACCCCTGTAAGTGGTCACAGAAATAATGTATGTCACATCTGTACACATATCCAACGTCTTGTTAGGTGCATGAAGACACCCCTGTGACTGGTCACAGAAATGATGTGGGTTCCATTCCAAACCCTTTCCAACATCTCGTGGGGGCGGGAAGGCCTCTCTGTCACTGGATACAGGAATAATGTTTGAGATATAAGTTTTTAGAGTAAAAAAATCGATATCTTAAAAAATATGTGAGATATAGATTTAAAACTCCTAGATTTGTATACCTCACAAAAATTTCTATAGAAATCCGCATTTAAGATTATCTCAACGGATATCGTAATCTAGCAGTGATCGGTCACAGAAGAGGGGTTGGTCACAAAAGAGTGATTGGTCACACCTCGAACCACCTTTCACAGCTAGTTGGGGGGAGGGGATGACCCGTATAGTGATCGATCACAAAAGCCTGATTCTTTACATCTCAAACTTCCATTTTTGCCCCCCCCCTATCTTGTACCGGCTGAAACATTCTGGACTTAAACGATTTTTTCTCACAAATAATAATTATTTGTTTTTGACATTATTTCAAGTATATCTTTATATTTATACAAAAAGGGCGTTCCGATCCTACTACCCATCTTCCCTTTCCAATTCTCCATTTCTGTCCTCACTCATCTTGTATTGGCAGAGCACCGGTTAGGTTTTAAGTTTCTAAACGGTTTTTCTACAAAATAATAACTGTTTGATTTTTCAGTTATTGAAAAAAATGAGATGATATTTTCATAATTTTCATTTGAACTTACATTGAAGTTGTCAAAAAAAGAAAGAAGTACGAGTACGCGAACGCAGGACGGCAACGTTACTAGTCAGTCGCTGAATAAATTTTGTCTGGTCTTTTTTTCCTCATCTTGCATCGTTCGACCGGAAAATTGAATTGATGGTTTTTTATCAAATTTTTCACGATTAAAACAAAATTAAGTATCTTATCAGAAAACAGTCAAGAGAAAATATGTAGATCTTTTTGATATGAAAAATTTTGTTTCTTAATATTCTTTCACACCTGGCATAGTTTTGGTGAAAAACTGATTTCCTCATTTTCAATAAAATTTTTTGCGAGTAAAACGAAAAATAGGCATTTTATCAAAGAATGGTCAGCATGAAATTTTCAGACCTTTTTGAGTGAATGATTTTGTTATCGAGCATTTTATTGTATCTTGTGTCTTTTTTTCCACAAATGTACTTTTTCTTATTGTTGATGCTACTTTTCTCGATTAAGACCAAAATTACCTGTCCTATCAAACAACCGGAAAAAATATATAGACATAATCTAGGTGAAGAATTTTGTTAGAAAACATCTTATTCCACCTTGTGTTGTTTTTCCAAAAATTAACATTTTTTATTTTTAGTGTTATTTTTCACAATTAAAATGAAAAGTTTGCGTCTAATCAAAAAATGCTCAGCAGAAAATCTGTAGATCGTTTTGGGATGAATAATTTTATCATGAAAAATTTTATTGTGTTAGGAGCAGTTTTTTTCAAGAATTTAATATTTTCATTCTCAATTTTATTTTTAACAAATAAAGCAAAAACTATGGGTCCCATCAGAAAATGGTCAATGAAAAATTTGTAGATCTTTTTTTTGTAAATGATTTTCATTAACTCATCTTTTTTCGTAACTTGCATAGTTTCACCGCCAAATAGATTTTTTGATCCTTTGGTACTTTTTTGGTTATTAGAATCAGAACCGTTAGTCAAAAAAGCCTGGTTAAAGGAACTGGCCTTTTATCTTGATCCCTGAAAACGTATGTTAAAGCACAATCCAATCCAATTAGTCTTTCAAAAGTTATCCAGTATACAGACGGCGACAACGATGACGCCAACGACAACGACGCCAGGCAAACTGAAGTCATCTCAAAACCTATTTTTTCGGATACAGGGTGTCTCGAAATGTGGAGAATTTATGAAATCCGCGAAAGTTGATTTTCACATGAAACCAATACCTTCTCATTATGATGAAAATGTAAAGAAAAAGTACGAGTACGCGAACGCAGGACAGCAGCGTTACTAGTCAGTCACATTGACTTCTGAGCCATGGCGGATTATAGCATAAATGAATTCAAAGCCGGTAGTGCAAAATCGCTAGAAGTCTCAAATTTCAGGACGACTAGACGTAGCCTCAATCAAAAGAAGGTTGTCGAAGTGAACAACCTGAAAAATAGGAAAGCTAAATAAGAAATGCCACTGCGTAACACTTTTAACTTTATTGAAACAATGAGAAGGCAATATTTACTAAGATTGTGAAAATTGTAAATAGGCTACGTCACCTCTCGCAACATATGTATGTGCAAGTTATTGTTTTGAAATGGAAAAGTTAGCATTATGTGCACACCTAATGCTGCGTAGTAGATTTTCATAGCACTTGTTACTAAAATAAGTCGAAAACATTATGTACGTATATCTACAACATATTCAGTTCAAGTTAATGATTTTCCTAAACATTTCACAAATAATGAGAGGTTCTGAATGCGGAAGGCATCACTACCTCTTATTATCAAAAATAAACGTAGATCAAGGATGGAGGAGAAGAAGAATTGATAATAAGTCAAAGCAGACGCGAGCTAGAATAAAGAATTTGCAGGAACCAGAAGTACTATTGGTATATCGTGAAAGGCTGAAGAAATATTTAGGGCGTCATAATGAAGACTAGAAGGCGAAGTTAGGAATATACATTTACTGTGAGGGTATTCTTGGGTCTCTTTAGAAATACTTAAACATGGAATGACACTGAACGCAAGATGCTTCGCTCTAACAAAATTTCATTTGCCAGAACTTGCTCTTTCGAATCTCGTTTAGGGCGCCAGCCACCAATTAAAGAACTATTCTCATCTTATTATTATTGCGATTTCTAACTAGTGGCAAACAAGTAAATTACAACTCTACGACTATCAAAATTAGTTATCGCAAGTCCAAAATCTATTCTTGAAACAATCTTCCCGAAAAGTTTTACTTTATTGGAAAAAATTTTTTTTAAGGGATCTCAGGGATATAGGTTTTTTCTAACCATGAAATAAGAGACCACAAATTGAAAAAATATAGGATTTATCCGTGATAATCAAGAGAATGAATGTCGGGATACGAAAAGTTTTAGATAACCGAGATTTACCGCGAACTAGCACGATAGATCGGGAAGAATGGTCAAATAACACAATTCCCGAGGAGCACTTTCAGGTTGTGTGAACAATCGTTTTGGCAATAGTATTCTACTAGACAAAGTTCTATTCGCGATTCTTTACCTTTGCCAAAATTTTCGCCGAAATAAAAAAAAAGATAACGAACCTTTATACTAGATACGTAAGACGATTTGGTAAAATTCATTTTTAGTTTCAAAATTTTCAAATAATATCCATCTTGTTACAATCCTCCAATAAATCATTGAGAAAAAGAATCAAAAAGTGTCTTCCGATCGACACGCAGAACGAGAGAAGTTGCAGAGGCCACAGAGTCCGAAGGTTCGCTCCGACGTCCGTCAGGATGAGCCAATCAGCGTGCGCCTCTCTATTCCATTGGTGTCGCCAGCCAATCACGCGTCTCGAAACCATTATGTCCAATATTAGCCTAGGAAAATCGTGTGTAGGATTCTGGCGATAAATCGAAAAAGATGTCTATCAACAGAAGGAGCCTGGGGTTTAACATGAGCTTCCTTTCTCATCCCCTCATCTCCACTGAAAAAACTTAATAGTGGATGAGAAGAGGGTTTATTGAACTCGTCATGAAACTGATCTTAGTGTCATGTGCCATTGCCGGGGCTTCCGGTACTGAACTTTCAGAAAGTAAAGCTGGCCTGTCTATTGGTGGATTGGTCTTCTAGTAGTCCGAATCAAGAGAAATAACGCTATTTTAATTTGTCTTGTTTTTAGTACCTTGTTTATAAATTTGTGGCCGATCCTCCTCTCGGAATTCGGTTCACGGTATTGAGTCTTCGGTACTTGATGAGCATCTAAGGAACTTCGGTACTTAGTACTTGGCAATCTATTTTCCAGCTATCTAGGGGCAGGGTTTGAAGTGATCGTTTTAAGTCGAGTGGAAAGAAGAACTGGTACAGAGTTTTTCCAAATTGATACGATCGATCCGGTTTTCCCATTATCCTTTTGAAACCGATAGGCAATCCCAGACATTCCGGAAGTACTTATAACGCGGACCGCTCACCAATTGTTCTCCTCCATTGATTCTTCCGAAATATCTAGAAATTGGATATAATTTTTATTAGAGTCCGGAATTTTTACAAACAAAGAAACTCAAGTCGGATCACGACTCTCTTGAAAACAATAAACAGAGATCTTTCAAATAAAGCTTTTGAAAAACACTGAATAATTAAGAGCAACTGATTGTCAAAGAACGCAAAATTTAGATTAAATGGAAAGCGAAAAATAAAAATAAGTACAATACGCTGACAAACTCTACGTATCGTGTTCTACGAGCCGCGATGAGAAAATGGAAAACGCCAGACCGAGCTCGAAATCTTAGTCCTCTCTACGAAAGGATATCACAAAATAACCACGATAATTATCATGATCTTTTTACAACGACACTACAACGCGAGCCACGGAAAAGAATCCCTTTCTCAGTTCGTCGAAATAAATAAAAGAAACTTTGTTTCTTGTTTCTTGTTTCTCTTTGTTTTCTTTGTTTCTTTGTTTATCTGATGATACTTTTTATCACTTGTAATATTTAAAGCAAGTTTCCGGTTTCACTATCTTGCGACTTATCCTCCGCATAAAATTCTTAAACAACAAGAGAACAATAGAACGAGTCAGTCTTTGACTGACTTCAAACAGGAAATAATATAATATTATTCAAAAGAAATGAGAATCTTTCTCTCTGATCTTTGTAGGAGAAACTCGTGTCTTTAGAGGGAGCACATTTTCAAAAATACCTCGTAAGGAACGCGAGATCGATGGTTACTCTATTTATGTACATACTGACTATGAATACTTCAACAAAAATCACGGACTTATATATATATATATATATATATATATCTATATAGGACGATCAAGTTATTTACGTCGATACCCGATGCGATTTTCCTTCTGAATCTGTCCATTCTTTCTCTGAGCCTTGTGGATCACCTTATAGTGTGCAACCACAAGGTGTTGCTTCCAAACCAGGCACTGGCCCGGGGCGTGATCACGTCGGCTGGCCAGCACCAGATCCGACTCCCAAATTTCGCTGCAATGGAGGCAGGTGACCTTGGTTTCCCCAGGTTCCCCGCACCCATAGAAAAATTCGATGTCCCTGGTATGCGGACACTGGCCGGCCTTGTGTCCAGACTCCTTGTATTTCCGACAACGCCAGGGGATGGGGCCCACGTAGTGAACCAGCCGACGGGATCCGTCTCGCAACCAGCCCTCCCTATCCTCGAATTCGCTCTTTGCGTCGGAGCGAGTTGGTGGGGTGGGTAGTCTAAAAGGTAGGACCTTAAGTGGTAATGCAGGTTTGGCCCCGTCTTCGGAATTACCGTGAACTCCCCATTCCTTAGAGTTTTCGGAGGGGCCCTGCGATCGTTCAAGCCACGGGGTGGGCCAGGTTTCTTTGCTTTCATTTGAGCGCTCGTTTTCGGTACCTGGGAATCAAAATCATCTCGACTATTACTCAGGCCTTATGGTTAGGGTCGTCATTCAAGACGAAAGGTTTTACTTTTTTCACATGCTCTTCACCGGCAAATTTCCTGTTTAGGTTCATCAATGTGAAAACGACCAGGGACAATCGTCGCTTCCTCCTGAACGGGCCTTCGAATCTTGGAAACAGTTTTTTCGCGATCCCGTCTATCTTTTCGGAAAATTTTCTATTGGGCCTTGAGACTAGGCCCCCTACTTTGAAATTCCTAACCCTTTTATTAGCAATGTAGTATTTTGCTCGAGTCTCATATGATCGGTCAAGGTTTCGACAGACTGAGTCGCGTAAGTGATCCAGTCACTCTTTCCCTTTTACCCATTCTTTCGGTTGAGGTTTAGTATGCTGGTTGCTTCTCTCTGGGTCTCTACGTATTAATCTATATGATCAAGCTCTTCAAGACCCTATTAACCCTTTCCGTGGGATTTGTTCTTGCGTGGAAAACCTGGGTCGTTGTGTGAATGATACAGATTCTTCGACACATTGGATCCAATAGCTTCTTCGTGAATTCGGTACCATTTTCTATATACAATATCTCTGGCGCCCCCCAGCGAGACACTACCAAGTCTTCGAATGCTCTTCTCACAGTGGAACCGTTTGCCGTACGTATCGGAATGCAGTCGATCCACTTCGTGAAAAGGTCTTAGAACACCATAATGTATTTGTGTCCCATCTTGCTTTTCGGAATGGGGTCCATGATGTCCCCAGCTACCAACGTCCAAGGCTGCTCCACGACTCTCTGGTCCATCATGCCAGCAGGATGAACCTGCTCGACTTTGCATTTTTGACAACGATTACAGGAACGAACAAATTTGACCACGTGGAGAAACAACCCCGGCCAATAATAACGTAAGGCCACCCTTTGAAATGTCTTTTCGCTTCCCAAATGACTGGCTTAAGGTTCGACATGTGCCTTTGCAACACCTTGGTTTTCAATTCTATCGGGATGACAAGCTTCCACGCCTCCAGATCGGTCAATAATCCGTCAAATACCGAGTTTGATCCGTGACGATACAGCATCCCGTTTTGTATTTTCCAATCGGGGGAGATCTTGGACCGGTCTTAAACTACCTGTGAGTGTCGCAGATACAAAGGAGCCTCTGTTTCGTTAACACTTGACACTGGAGTCTCTTCATCCTCAGTCAGCCTTGACAACGCATCTGGCACATGACGTCGGGCACCCTTACCATGTATAGTATGATATCGAAATCATACACTTGAAGTTCTAGGCCCCATCTCGCGAGTCGACTAGTCGGGTTCCTCAGATCATTCAACCACCGAAGTCTACTATGGTCAGTGATAACTCTGAAATAGAACCCTTACAAATAGGTACTCGCGAAATTTCCGGATTCCCCAGTCCACAGCCAGACACTCACGCTCCGTGACGTTATATAGTAATTTCGCCTAGCGGTTAGAAGGGTCTTACTTGCTAAAGCGATGACCCTCTCCTCACCATTCTGCATCTAAATCAAAACAACTCCCTAAACGGTAGCGCTAGCGTCTGTCTGCAGGTTGAATGGGCTGTCGATCATGCTCTTGAATCTCGAATACGCTTGTATAGGTGTACCAGTCAGGGCCTTTTTCAAATTATCAGAAGCCTCCTGCTGTTCCTCGCCCCAATGTCATTTGACGTGAGTTAGAAAGAGCCGTGACAAGGACTCTGCAACAGTTGGAAATTCCGGTATAAACCGCCTATAACAGAAGGACATTTCCATGAACCTACGCAGCTGTTTGACTGTCTAAGGGGCAGGATGGGAAGGATATCGGTGCTTTCTTATCAGGATCAATTTTGAGGCCATCTTTATTGAAGACAAATCCAAGATACTTAACTTCTGAACAGCAAAACTTGCTCTTCTCTGGATTTATTGTCAAGCCTGCCTCAGTCACGCGATTAAGAAATTTCTCCCACCACGGAAAAAGTTCATCGAATGTCTCGGTGACAACGATGATGTAGTCGAGGTAGCTGAAGACATTAGGTCTCATATCTGGTGTGATCACCCGGTCAATAAGCCGTTGGAAGGTTGCTGGAGCTCCTATAAGCCCAAAAGGCATTCTTTTAAACTCTTTAAAACTTTAAAACTCTTGCAAAGCTTCCTCTTCACCTCCGAGTAGAGTGGCTACGCCACCACTACTCTCCTCTTCCACCAACCTTTGCTTTGAGAGGTAATGCTTACCCTGAGAGTCTGGCATAAATACCTTCCTAGTACGCGAGGGAAATGAAATGTCGAATTTTCCCTGCTCCTCTAGCCCTAAAATTAATTCGGTATCTAGGTTGTTGGCAACCCCAACCTTACAAACTTTAGTCACTCCGTCCATGGTTATTGGTAGGTTGATTTTTCCAATTCTCAAATCAGTCGTACCGTTCGCCACAATCATTCGCGATTTCTTATTGCAATCGTGTTATCTGCCGGAATTTTAAGCTATTTTCTCCCACGCCGCCTTTCGAATCAGTATGCGGGAAGACCCATTGTCGATTAACGTATGGAGTGGGACTGTGTCGATAGTTGCCACCACATGAATCCTATTGGCAACCTTAGTAGTCTCTACTATTCCACTGATCAGTTCCGAATCCGAAATACTGTCCTCCAGCGTCCTTATTATCTCTATATCCTCTATGAGAGGACGGGGTCTACTCTGGCTCAGGCCGGTGGATTTTGTCACGCAGTATAACAGCATACTTTCAAGGTCACAGTGGATTTGAGCCGTTACTACAATTTATATGGGCCCACTTCCTCTCGGAATACTGTCGCTGACCGTTGATGTCTCGAAACCTAGTTCGTCATGAGGCATGCTGATCCCCTGAAACACCTTCATGTCGATTGTAGCCTGAAATGGCGCGTTTCCGGGGTCTCAGTGTCCTATTGTTCTGCTGACCTTCCTCATCCTTAAAACCAGTTTGGGGGGGACTTTTATCTATGGTTAGCCTGGTTGTTTCCCTTCCCGCGGTTATTTGCGTCCTGCTTCTTCTCGGTACTTATATCTGAGGTCTCGTCTACTTCCTCTTTTATTGGTGAGGATAGTGATTGTTTATTTGACTTTAGAGTTGACTGAGGTTTGTAAGCGAATTTTTTTAGAAAAGAATTTACGGAAGGAGGTGAGCCTTTGTATTCTCTTATGTCTACGTTCCATTCTTTCTCTTAGCTTCTTTCGAGGCGAGGAAGTTCTTCGAAAGACCTAAATTCTAAGCGATGGATATCCTTGTGATAGTCTGGTCGTAGATCTCCATGGACCCAGTCTAGCTGGTCGACTATCGGAGCTTTGCCTTCGAGCAGGTTAATCAGGCTTTTGATTTTGGTTAGGTAGTCATCAATAGACTCATCTTTACCCTGTATCCTGGCCTGAACCTACTCGTCGTCTTTCCTGTCAAAGTCATCGTCGCCAAAGTGAGGCCTAAGTTCTTCCCGAAATTTACGCCAACTGTAGAATTCTCTTTCATGGTTTTTAAACTACTTTAAGGAGATTCCGTCTAACAAAACTGGCATAGCCATTAACAATTCCCCATCTAAAACCCTAATGAGCTTCCTACGATCTTCAATTTTGGTTAGAAAGCCATCCGCGCTCAGGTCGCCTCTACCGTTAAAAGTAAGGTTCCAACCCAGGACAATTTCATCTAGGACTCAATTTTAGAACCGCTTTCTGTTAGCCGATTTGTTACTACGAACTGTGTCTCTGTCCCTAGAGTGTTCGCGGGTATGAATGTCTCTAAATCTGTCACGTCCCGAGCAAAAGGCGAAGGTGGTTTGGAAAATTGAGAAAGAGAGAGATCAGTGTTGATGATTACGCCAGGTTTGTAAGGCCTGACAAATTATTTGTTTGTGAGTTCGTCGTCACTAACAATCCTATGCGGATTGCGTTCAAATAGTGTTTGAAATGAAAATAGGTGTAGTTAAGATAATAGATGTTTTATTAAAAAGATAAAGAAAGGATATTCAGTTACATAAATTCATCTTACTTCTACCTTTCTATTTTAGAAAGGGCAAGAGAGATTGTCTTGTCGATTGGATCTCTGTATATTTTGTAGAGCAGCAACGGAACTCTACCGGATGTTTATGTGATTTACTTGAAAGTCACTCAACTAGTGAAAAGGTGCACAAGCACTGTTCACTAGTGATAGAGCGATACACGGTCCTAAACAGCTACCGAATCCACTCTTGAGAACTTTTCACGGATATTAATACAGCGGACTTCACCCGGATTAGACTCATACGACGGCCGAAAGTCTCAGTCGAAGGGACTTTAGTACAATACTCGATACGGCGTTAACTATTTTGCGGTGATATAAAAGTACGCGACTTATTCAGAGTGTTTCTTCGGTCACAATGATGTAAAAGACGCGAATTAGTCAAGGCGATTCGTACTCCGTAGAACAAGTTGACTGTATGACTGCTGGAAACGTAAAGATGGCTGCGATGGTGAATCTGGAGCTCATATAGGGAGGGTTCTCCATGTTAGGGATAGGGAAGATGTGTTTATGCTGAAAGTCACGTTCCGCAAGAATCGTGTACCTATCACGTTCGGTGAGTTTCATGCACTTGTCACGTACGCCAATTCTTGAAAGCTTTTTCAGGGGTGACTAGGTTGTTATGTCTGATGAGTTATTTTAATAACTCATCTCCACTCTTGACATTGAGTCCCGAATGTCTTTTGCGAGTACTTATAGTCATGAGTAAGGGTATCACATTACTAATGCTTCCGGTCGTCGATTGTCCACCGTGGTGGTTATTAACAGCGCGTCTCTATTCTTGAATTTTCAGGAATATGAATTCTATATGCTAATCTTAACTAAGATATGGGGCAAAATTCGTCAAGTGTACCCGCCTAAAAACTTTTTGTCTCTGATTTCCTTTAAAGTCCGCGAAATTATTGTTCTAGTGAACCTCTTTTAATTCCCCTGAGAGGACGTCTCTAGTACAACGGGTTGTCAGTATACAGGGGCTCGAATTTTCAACCTTTTACCGCACACGCTGATACTCAATTAACCATAACTTCTACAAAAGTTATCCAAATTAATTTTTCATGGAGGTCTTCGAAACGTTTTTTCATCAGCTTTACGCTGAAGGCAATAGTTTTGAACAAAGAAAATTATTTGAGCTTCATTTTTCAATTTTAAACATATTTTTGAGTTTTTCTCCAAGTGCGGCCGTTAATTTTCTTTCCAAAATTATGTTTAAAAAAAA
>JAUMHM010093099.1:0-25877 GCA_032362435.1 Melikaiella ostensackeni
CGAAGAGCATCATTTTCATGCATCGGAAGTTCGACTTTGTGCTAATTTCAAAAGTAGGAGTCAGTACCATACTCTAACAGCATGGATTTTTTCTCGGTGTATAAAGTGTTTATGCCCAAAAAATATATGTAACCTCAAAAAAAAACCGTCTTCATATCTCCAATGCAATACTATTCCACTAACCCTACTGTACCACAGTTGTATTTTACATGATTTAGTTCGGTAAATCGAGGACATAACCGTATTTAGTTAAATTTTGTCTCTCAGTTGAATGTAAAACGAAGTAATGATTGAAAAAAAAAGCTCTCACCTTGGCTCGAACGCAAACATCTCGGAGCCTAAACTCAACACTCTATCCCCATCGCTACGGAGACTGATACCTTTAGCCATACGACGTAAAATATTTGAATTCAATCCATCCGTGGTCAGACCCCCTTCCACAGTGGCTTCGCGTTTATCCTATTTTACCGAACTTTTCTGTCAATCGCCAGGCAATTACACAACTTTTTTTATTGTTCACGATTCGGTACGAAAAATGGTCGTAAAATAATTTCAGGCATTATCGAAATACGGTTATGCCCTACTTTTACTTAACTAATTCTGTAATTTTTGGCTAATAAATTTTCGGCGTGTACATCCAACATTTATTAGCAAAACATTATAACGCGCCAGGATTAAGGGCGCCTTGTGCGCGTCGCCACAGTCCAGCGATCATATTCATAAGTTCTATGCGTGCATTTAGATTTCATTTCAAATATTATAAGCATTTTAACTCACATCAAAAACTTTGATTCAGACCCCTGATAAACGAGAGCCGTAAATCAGAACTGAAAATCGTTTTTCAATCTGACTTCGAGGAAGATTCTCAAAGCACCTGCGGCTTTGACAATTACATTCTAACAGCAGCACTAGCGCTTCGCGCTCAACAATCAGCTTATGCAGACAATTCTCTTTAAAAAATAAAACGATAATAATTTGTAAATATTGTTGACATCTACACTAAAGTATAATTTAAACTTATAAGTCTCTTGTATAAAAATTTCATATTTTTAAAAATGATTGAACTTAATGAATTTTGGTGTAATCGGAAAATTGCATTGGGATAATTTCTCAATATATTTGATATATACTAAAAATATTGATTAAAAGTTCTTAATCTGTTAGAAAAATAATTTGTACTATTTCTTAAAACTTTTGAAACTTTTGAAAATCATATTAATTTTTTCATTTTCATCGAATTTAAAAATGTTATTAAGGTAATCTGTAATTCTTTATGTTATAAACCAGAACCTTTAAATAAAATTCTGAAAATCTTTTTAAAAAATTGTTTCCAACTTTGAACCTTCATTTTGGGATACTCAAAAAGTGTCTTAAAGGCTGATTCGATATGCGACATCCTTAACAAGTTAGCGTGACAACAACATTCAGGAAATCAAACAGACAGGCTCCGACGAAACTTTATGATTTTCGGACTCTATTAGTGCCGAAACGTTACTAAACGTTGCCAATCCGTTACAAACTAGAGATCGAAAATTTAGACGATTCCATCACACTCTCGTGAATGAGAATATAAGAATATAAAAACGAGACTGACACTATTTTCTTCTCCCCTCAAGAGCATTCAGTTCCCACCATTATTAATAAACTGCACGTTTTAGTTTATCAGAAACCCGCCTATCCTATATTCAAGCCTTATTCCATATTTGAGTCATCTCCTCTAATTTCAAGAGTATTAGATGAAACAACGATTTCAGCCTACGGCCAAATATCTGCACTTGGCTTTTGTTTATGTAATTCGTTTATAAAATGAACACATAATATCAACTGACAAATTTTCAATCACAAGCATCACTGGCAACATAATTAAAAACAAAAAAAACGGTTTCTTTTCTCCTTTAAATGTCTACAGTATGCATTTTTAATATAGTTTGTTTATAAGATTAACAAATAATACCCAAAGACAAATTTTCACGATGAAGTATCGCCTTGTCAATAAAAGCAAGCAACACATTTTTTTCTTCTAAACAGCCAACCACAGTAAATTCAAGTAGTTCAAGAAATATTTCTTCTATTTCTCCGATATTCTATATTATTCTAAGCTCTATGGAAGCACTATACTATAAATATAAGAAAAAAACTATTTTTAGCTCTTAATAGGTTGAAATCATCAGGATTTGCCTAGGATATATCTACATACACTTCAACTTTCTTACCGTTGCTCCAGCTGATCCCCAAAGAGCACTCAATATGTATTTTTTCTCATCATCTGCGATGCGTGGATGTTTCTCAGGATCTTCGTAAACCATGAGTAAAAATGCTATACACCATACGGTTCCAACAGCACCGAACACGTAAAATATCGATGGCCAACCACCAGAAAATCCATATTCAGAAAGAAGACCACTTAACGGCATTGAAATAACGGTCCCGAATTGCGCTCCTGAAAGGAAGGTATTCATGAATAACCGGTAATAGATTTTTGTTTGATTCAAGGATAATATGTATTGCTAGAGAAATATTTCAGTGATGCTCATACTTTCCTAATTATAATATTTGTACAATGTCGTTCAAAATAATAGGGCCACCCACTTTTCATCTGGCGCATAAGTTCCTTTAGTTTTGACAATGCTGATAATACGTTAAGTGTTTTATGTACTCATATAAACAGGGCATGGCCGGTGCAACAAGTATTTTCGGGGGAGGAATTCACTGGCAAGTAAGGGAGGTGGGGGGAAGAATGTAGCTATAAATTAATTAATTTTCATATTTTGAATACTTTTATTATACTTTAACATCTTGCTGTGAGAAAATATCGGTGAATGAATTTCAATTTCCATAAATAGAATTTTTTTATTTATAAAATTGCAATTGGTTACTCTGGGACTTTGTACCTAAAATTGCTCATGAAAGAGCAGTTTCTAATTTTCTCATTTCTAATTCATTTTAACAAAAACATTCTAATCTAAATCCTGAAATTCTCATCTGAATTTCTAATTTTTCGCAATGAAGGCGTCATCTAAAAACTAAAATAACCGATAATTGAAATATGTTGGAATCATCTACCTTTTCAATAACTGCACATTCGGATGAGATAATTCCTATTGGACACAAAAGACAATTCATTACAAAAAAAGAAACGTTTATTTTTATAAGCTGAGACATGAGGGCAGCCCACAGGGCCCCATGCGCGAGCACTTGTGCAATCTCTGAGATTTCGAAGTTCAGCTTCCAAAAAATGTCATCACATTTTTAATGGAAATGCATTTTTTATAGGCCTGAACAAGTCGAACATCAAAACTTGTAATGTCAAAGAAATATTAAAGTTTTGTTTCGACCTTTGTCAAGGTATAAAAAATGATTAGATTCTGTAAAATTAAATAGTATGTAATAACAAAGGGTGAAAAACTTTGAATGCGCAGTTAATTTTCATATTGTAGCATAAATTCTAATAGTTTAAAACGTACGAAAAAAATATAAGAAATTCCGTTTGCCTGAACATCATACTTATTAAATCGACCTACTGACCCTGTCAAATTGTATGTTAAGCATTATGCTTCTCTAAAACGATTAAGAAGTTGATAAACAAAAACCTCTTATACAATGAAAAGCTTACAAACTTGAGAAACGTAGCTTGTTGTTTGTAGATTATTAGGACAGTTTATAAACACAGAAAAATCTTCTTAAATAACGACGGACGAACACTATAAGAAAACAGCTGTGAAAAAAATTTACATGCGTGAAACTTGCAGAAACTAAAAACGCGAATAGCTGAACACAAAAGAAATTGCAGTTTAGGTAGCGATAACAAAGGTCTTTTACAATATGCGTGGAGATTGGATCAAAAATTTTAAATTAAAACTTTTAACCGATCAACCGTGCAGAAAAACGATTAGGGCGCCCTGCGGGGCCCTCGTGGATTTCCCACTATGGATTGTCCACATAGGTCCCTGACGGGGGCCAACAGTCCAAAGAGGGCTAAGCGAGGATTTTTCCACGCGGCTTTTCGAAATTTTCAAAGTTTTTTAATTAAGAGGCTTTTTAAAAATATGTTTTTATGTGAAGAACACGAAGACCGGGAGAAACAACCTGACTATTATAGGGCTTATAGGAGCTGATGGGAAGGAAAGGGAGAAAGCGCTTGAGTTTTTTGAAAAAAATCTAGAAGTGGAAGGGAAAGTGAAGAATGTAAGAAGACAAGGAAAGGTAGCTAGGAAAGAACAGGAACAGCAAATTCTAGAAATATATAGAAAATTGTGAGGTGGTAGGTCTAACGGAAGCATGGGGATTAATCACAGGAGTGAAAGAGACGCTAGAAGAAAAGAAAATAGCAAGAGGGATTGAGAGCGCACAGGAAAGAATTGTAAAGATAAAAGAAAACTATTATAGGATTGTGACAGTTTACAACCGGAAAGGAATGAGAAATACAATACAAGAAATAGAGAATTACATAAAAGAAGAAGCGGAAGAGATACACTGATAATGGGGGACATTGGAATTCAAGAATACAAAAAAGGGGAGTTTATACATGGACGGAAAATATAATGTAAGAAATTCAAAAGATCAGTTGCTTAACAAAGAGGGAATAGAACTATTAGAGATGGTGGCAGAGAGGGGTTGATATGTACGTAATGGCAAAAAATCAGGAGATGAAAAAGGAGAATTCACGTATGTGAAAAGTAATTCGGCAACAGTAATTGATTATCTGATTACAAACATTCAAGGGTGAGAAAAGATAAGGAAAATTCGTGTAGAGACGAGAGTAGAGTCAGATCATCAGCCATTAAGGATATGGCTAAAAATTAAAATCAGAGAGAAGAGGAGGGAACCAGAGGTAGAAATAATACGGAGAGAAGTGTGGACAGAGGAAGCAAAGAAAGAATATGTAGAAAAGACAGAAAAAGTCAAATTCGAGAAAGTAGAATCAAATGAGGTTTCGGATGAACTGAAAGGAAAAGTGAAGGAAGCGAGAAGAATGAAAACGATAAAGGTTAGAGGGGGGAGGAAGGGATAAACATTGGGCAAAAATTTGGTGAGATGGTAAATACAAGAAAAAGGAAGTTAGAAAATTATATTAAGACTGGAAGAAAGGAAGAAGGAATAGGTGGAAATATGTGGGGACAGGGAAAGAGTGTAGGGAAATAAGCAAGGGAAAATGATAAATAAAAAGAAATATAAGAGGAAATTAATAGTATTAAAACGGAGGGGGAAGCATGGAAATTTATCAATAAAATGAGGAAGAAGAAACAAGGCATAAGTGACAATATAAAAATGGAAAAATATAGAAAATTTTTTAAAGAAATATTTCAAGGGTCAAATGAAAGAAAACTAAAAAAATTGGCAGAGTGAGACGAGGAGGAGATACAACTAGAGGGTGAAAAGATAGAAGCACAAATCAAAACATGAAAGAAAGGGGAAGGAGGAGGAAGCGATGGGCTGAGCAATGAAGCGTGGATTAATAATAGAGGGGAAGCTAGAAAGAAATTCAGAGAGGTAGTCAAAAGAATTCAGAAAGTGGAAGGGTTCCGGGAGGAGTGGAAAGAGGGCTTGATAACACCAATATATAGAAAGGGGGAGAAAGGGAAAGTCGAAAAATACAGGGGGATCACACTTTTGAACACGGCTTATAAACTGTATACAATGATGTTAACATTAAAATTAAAGAAGGAGGTGGGAGGTAAGCGGATATTACCAGAAAGCCAAGCAGGATTCCAGGAAGGTAGAAGCACTATAGACAATATATTTATTCTATAACATGTAATAGGGAATAAATTGAAGCAAATAAAAGGAAGGATATGTGCTTTCTTTGTGAATTAAAAGGCAGAATTCCCATCAATAGATAGGAAAAAGCTTTGATAGGTCATGGCGAAAAGGGGAATAAGAAGAGGTTTGATAGAAATAGTGAGAAAATATATAAGGAAGCTAAGGATAGAGTAAGAGTGGGAAAAGAAATGTCAACTGAGTTTTGGACAGAATTACGACTGAGACAATGGTGCCCGCTAAGCCCACTGCTGTTTGCGGTATTCATTTCGAATATGCATAAGGAATTTAAGAGGGGCACTGGCATATGCGGATGATATAGTATCGTTAGCAAGAGAGGAACAGGTGCTGAGAAATATAACGAGGAGATCTGAAAAACACCTGACAACAGAAACTTATAGTGAATGTAGAAGAGTCGAAAATAATGGTCTCCAGCAAAAGGGGTCGAAGTAAAGATAGTGAGGAATGGCAATGGAGAGAGGTCAAGGATGCAGACGTGAAGGAATTTGTATATTTATAATGTTTATTCAAAAAGAATGGGAACACTAGAGATTATGTAGAGGAAAGAGTAAGCAGAGCTACGGTAATAATGAGAAAGGTATGAAGCATCGAAAAAAAAATTATTCAAAGTTGATTTCAAAAGAAGAATGAGAATGTATAAGGCACTAGTAGCAAGTGTTATGATGTATAGATTAAGAAGTATGGGAATGGAAAGGGTGCACGAAAAATATGTACAATGGACTTTGGTATTAGACAGATGCACGCCGTGGTATATAGTGTTTAAAGAAAGATAGAAAAAATGAAAATAAGAACAAATTATAGGTCACATGAATATGAGGAAAAAGTATTGAAAAATGGGGGCAGAAATATACTTAAAGCTTGAGGGGAGGGAATGGAAGAAGGAGGAAGGTACTTGAATAGGAATGGATGATCGAGGGAAATAGTGCGAAGAACACACGAAAATGGTATAAAGGTAGAGCATGAGCTGATAGAAAGAGATAAAGAACTCCTAAAGAAAAGAATAGAAAGTAAAATAACGGAGGAGACGTATAATGAAAAATATAATTAGATGAGGCTACAAGGAGTAGCGAAATATTTGGAGAGAAAAGGGGACAGAGGATCTCAAAAATTAATTGCGCGTCAAGATTCTATTAGTGGCTGATCCCAGTAAAAGCGTTTATTTTCTGATGTTTATAGATGACGCGTTTCGATACAGATCTGTATCCTTATTAAATCATTTTTCTTAACAAAAGGTCGTTGAAGCTAGAAAAACAGGATATTTTTTAAATATCATTGTACATGCAGTATTAATTATAACCTAACAAGAAACGAAGAAATCTAATGCCAAAAGAGGAAAATATACTTACCTCATCCGAGAAATTGTAGGTAGTTGAAAATAATTAAAATAATGTTGTTTCATAAAGGAAACAAAAGTTGATTCGTATTAAAAGCGTAATAATGTTTATTTAAAAATAGCATGTAAAGAACAGACCAAATACATAACCTCCAAAGAAAATATGGATTTGAAATGTAATGCTATTTTTCCCCCAGAAGGAACTTATAATTGAATAGACGTTATTAAATGGGTTATCAACATGTCTGAAAAACTCATACCTTAAGATATGAAAGAAGTGATCAGTCTTGGAGGTAAATTTGGTATTTCTTTTAGTAGAAATAATTTTCCAATAGCAAAAATTATAACTAACCTCGAATATTCAATAAAAAACATTCCAGTAGATTGTCGAAATAACATCAGAAATAAAGTATCCCACTGGACACAAAATTGGATGTACAATTCTAAATTTGATACAGCTGATTTTGCACTTAAACAAAAAATTTTAAAAACTAAAGTCTTTATAGAAACTAATAAAGATATCATTTGAACTATTGCTGATGAAAGTAACAAAAATATTATAATGAATAAACAAGATTACATCATAAAAGCTTTACAACTCTCAAATGATAAGTCATCTTATGAAAAATTAAACTTCGATCCGACAAAAAAAGGAGAAGCTCAACTCACATTTCTTCTAACAGAACTTGAAAATAAAAAAATTCTCAATTTAAACCAATATAACTTTTATCATAGCACAAATGGTAATTCACTTTGGTTTTATGGTTTACCAAAACTGCATAAAACAAATTGTCCTCTGAGACCTATAATTTCTTCTCCAGGCTCATCGTTACATAATATATTTGAATGTTTAGCAAATAAAAAACTAAAATTCACAATTGAATCAGCAAAGGAAAATAAAATCATTTTCATAGATTTAACACACACAATAGAAAATAACAAAATTATAACTAATTTTTATAAAAAACCTGCATGGTCGGAACATTTTCCTAACTTCGCTTCACATCATCCAATTTATAATAAAATTGAGGACATGTTTGGTCGAGTTGATAGAACGATAAAATTATCAGATACTAGATTTCACAATGAAAATTTGAACATCGTAAAAAATACTTTATTGAAAAATAGGTATCCCATAGATTTGTTAAAAGTAAAAATAGCTGAGCGTTATAAGACTATCACAGAATCAAAAAATACAAATCAACAAATTACAGATCTTGCAAATCAAAATGAAATTATTGCAATGCCATATATTAGTGGTTTTGATGAAGGTCTTTTTAGAATTTTCAATAGAAAGAGCAACATTCGAATTGTTTTTTATGTTAAAAATACTTTTAATAAAGTTCTGTCTTGAAATGTTAAAGACTTAATTGATAAATTTCATAAAGTAAATATTATTTATATAATATCATGTTTTAATTGCAAGATGATATACATTGGACAATCCTACAGACGCTTAGGTGTTAGAATTAAAGAACATGAAAAATATGTGGAAAAAAATACAGTTTCAGCGAAGCGTGCCTGTTCAAACTTTCATAATTTTGATTTCAATACTGAAAATGTTAAAATTTTAAATATAGAGCCAAACGAAGATAAAATATTAACTTTAGAAATAATTTAAGGAAAAAAGGGAAAAAATGCAATAAATTACGGAACTGATATCCGAAATTGAAGTATTATATACCACAGTCTCATTTCTCATATCAAAATTTAAAAATTGTCAATTTTCCCGGGTAAAAATATCACATGACATCTTCACTTAACCTCAAAAGCTGTTATATGTTTCACTCATATGTGGCACATGTCCGTCTTCAATTATTGTTTGAAAATGTAACTATTTATTTTTCAATATAATCCCGGATATTTTCCTGTGATTTATAAAAGTTTCTACAATGTTCATTTAATAACGTTCATTTGATTATAAGTTTTTTCCGGAGAAAAAGTGGCATTAAATTTCAAATCCGTATTTTCTTTGGAGGTCATGTATTTGGTTTGATCTTTAAATGCTATTTTCATATAAGCATCATTATGCTCTTAATACAAAATCAACTTTTGTTTTCTTTATGGAACAACATTAGTTTAATTATTTTCAACTATCCTCAATTTTTCCGATGAGATAAATATATTTTTCCCCTTTTAGCATTAAACTTCTTCGTTTCTTGTTAGGTTATAAATAATACTAGACGTACAATGATATTTGAAAAATATCGTGTTTTTTTAGCTTCAACGATCTTTTGTTAAGAAAAATGATTTGATAAGTATACAGATCTGTATCGAAACGCGTCATCTATAAACATCAGAAAATAAACGCTTTTACTGGGATTAGCCACTGACAGAATCTTAATAATGAATTTATTTAAAAAAATTGTTTTAAATATTTACGATCAACTTGTCCATAAAGTACCATGGATATTTATAAACAGAGTGCTCTTCTCGATATATTAAGCAAATCGCATATAAATATGATTTCAGCATACTGAAACCGTCAAAACGTCAAAATCGTTTTTTTGGCCACTAGACCCCTTTCTTCGGAGCTGGTCACATATATATTTATTGAAATACGCTTAAAAATGATGAGAAAGAGAATGATTGAAGGTATTTTTAAGAATTAAAAACTTTTCGTCGGAGCAACATTAATTATTTATTTGCTATTTTATTTCATTACTAACCTTCTTCAACGCAGTCTTGCGTTCTTTTTATCAATTGATCAGCTTTATCTGTTCCAAAAGCTGTCTTTATTTCATCCTTTACTGCATCTGTATAAAGAATTTTTCTACCTGGTTGTAGCTGAAATATTAACAGACACTAAAGTTTTGTTGGTTCATATCTATTTTTCAGCAAATATTCTAAAAAAAAACAGACTACGCAAAGCTATCCTTATGTTTGTTACGTAAGTGTACTTACAGAACCGCTTTTCTTTAAAATGCAAGCATGCAGGCAGTGAAGTTTAGTCTCATCTTTGTCGCCTTTTTCAATAGTTTATTCATTAAGTTATTATAATAGAACTGCGTTACAAAGAAATGCGTCAAAAATTACCTTCTGATATTCCAAGTTCTTCCTGACATTCTTCTAATCTTTTTTCATAAGCTGGCATGGCTTCTCCATGAATCTGAATAAAGAATTTCAATAGTTAACTATTGAACCTCATTTTTAAGTTATCTCAAATAAAAATAAGAACAAGAGAATAACATTTTATTTACCACTGCAAAGAGAAAGAATAGGACCGAGAACAATAAAATATTCATGGTTGTGTAATTTTGTTTCGTCATCACTTTGTCAATTATTATAACAATTCTGTAACACTTTTTCGACTGACAATCTTACAGAGAAGTAGCAGTATTTATATCTTTCATTGATGTATCAAAAAAGCGTAAGGAAAATTTTTGTTTACAGACTTATTCCTTGATGACAGGAAGTACTTATGCTATATATAATTTGTAACCCTACAATTGTAGATGAAAATTGAGCAACAACAATTTAATATAATTTCATATTGGTTTAATTCATTTTTAATGATTTTTTAATGATTCATATCATTTTGCTCGAAACGAACTTTTTCGATGAGTTATCGAATTTTGATTATTTTTTACATTTCGAAGTGTCTACTTGACCAGAAAATTTTGTCATCATATGAAGGAGAGGCTAGTTCGGGAATTCTGGATGAATAGCAAAAAAATTATCCGGAAATATATTTGTTTAATTTTATTAAGCATTATTGGTGCAATGATGAACATTGTTTGATTAGAAGAAATACATGTTCCGTTTTGCTTTTATTAATTTAAGACGCAAACTTAAATCACTCTTGAATAATCCATACGATTGTTTATAAATTTCAAAATTTCAGTATGATATACTTTCATATTCTTCATTTTATTCTTATTCCATACCAGACGAACCCTTCATGCATTTCTCATATGCCAATGCAAATTCACACTTATCTTCCTTTGCTTGAGCTGTAACAGTAAAATATAAACATTTTATTTTATGTTAAAAATTTTTTGCCTAATCCTTGTAGAACAACTTCAAAAATAATAAAAGGGAGTGTCTCAGACTTGAGAGGGTCTCTGAGAAAACCTCTCATCGCTCAGATTCACAAGACTGTAGATATCTCTAGTCTACACGTACCGAAATTATGCGGCTATTTGTGCAGAAATTTCGGTAAAAATAGCCTCTCTTTCATGTCCGACCATTCGTGCCGAAAAAATCCGGCTGTTCGTATCGAAATTTTTGTACATGTAGCCACAGCCATAATAAAAATAGAATTAAACTTTACCTTCTCCCAAGCACTTTTCATTCAATGCTTCCAATTCTTCGTCAGATACCTCAGGATACAAATGCTTCACAATTTTTTTGAGCTTCTCTACATTGACTTCTTTGTCGACCATCTGCAACATTTAAAAGTATCTAATTATTGAGTATTATAGAAAATTGCCTCTAAATTTGAAATTTTCACTTATTATTCTTATATGAATTTTACTGATCCGGCCCATAAAATTACTTAATTATTTAACCTTTTAGTTCATTATTTATACTTTGATCAGGTTTTATTAAGAGTTTAATTTTTCGATAAATAATCAATATCAAGTCATTCATAAGCTTACCAATCCAGATACTCTCATCAAACATTCAACGATGCAATGGGATTTTGGGTTTGAAAAATCATGATTTTCCATTGCTTGTTTGTACTCGTCTGAAGAATGAGTTAATCGTTGTAAATTTTGATCAGTTAAGTTTAAAATAAAGAGTCAAGAAAGATGTTATATCTCATTCAAATAAATCTCACCTTCTGATATGTCCAACTCTTCCATGCAAGGAGTAATACCTTGTATTATTTCTTCTGGTATGTGCTCATAATTGCATCTTACGCCTACCTGTTTAATAATTTGTAATAATATAAAAAATTAATGATATGAAACGTTAAAGCTTTGCATATTCTCAAGAAATAGCTGCAGTTGCTCGTTTGTTGCGGCTCTTATTTTATAAAACTTACCATCAGAAGTATTCCAACCAGAATCGTAGCACTCTTCATTTTTTCTGCTTTTTTTTTTGTTTCACAAGACCAAGTAGCACTGAAGAAATTCTCAGACTGGCAAGATTTGAGACTGCTGTCATATTTATATCAGCTGCGAATAAGTGCATATTTATAAATTCAAACAATGCAAGGTGTTAGATTTGAATACGATAGGAAACATGTGAGATAATTGCTGCAACTACGTTTCATTTTACATAAGATTTAATTACTGATCAAAATTGTAGAGAGGTGTATTATTCACGCCATTGTTAGTAACTTTTATGACCCTTTGATTATGGAGATTCTCAGAAGACGAGAGCGATTAGCCTCAAATGATCTTCATCGATCGAAGAAGTTATCTGATACTTTGTATACTTCTTTCAAGATGTAAATCTCTGGTAAAAAAATGTTCTCTTTCCACAGAAGATATGCTCTTTTTATTCAAAGCTTAATAATATATTTATGCAACAGTACATTGCACGATGAAAAACACACACGAATGGTGATAATTATTATATGTGCATATACACAATAGATATAGGTACAATCCAAATTATTATTCAATTTAAAAAACGTGGTAAATGAGTCATGTATATAATAGAAAAGGGGAAGAGGGTTTTATTTGATGTAAATTGATGCGGATATAGACTTATATATTCAATTAAACACGTCTCTGGGAAACTGTAATCAAATTCGCTTTATAATTTTTTATTTCTACATTAAAATTCGTTAGCGTTTTTTTATGATTCCAAGCGCGCATTGAGTATGTTTATGTGCACAATCATCCTTGAATACTAGATCTGATATAATATTGATTGAAACTTTTACTATTGGAGGTAAATTTTCGTTCACATGTTATGCATGTGTGAAATAATTTGTATACAAAATTCAATTCAACTTCAGTCATATGTGGAAAACATTTCTTACTTTATATTTTTTAATTGAATGTTATTTTTATTATATTTCTGTTCATTTCCTCACCAAGTCAAGGCGAGTAAAACATAAGCTTGAATGCATCGATATTTTGGATCGCGAAAGTCAAATCTGTCCTCATAGAATTCTTCTTCTACTACAAATATTATAAATCTGGAAAATGAATTACTTATTCAATTTAATACGAGAAAAATTACCGATATACTATTTTTTTTTAAATCTCATGACTTCTTTCAGACAAAATGCCTTTTTAAAAATAAATTTTACTTGCATACCTGCCGTGGTATTTTAAACCCTGCCTTTCAAGCACTTCGATCTTTCTTTATATTTTGTCCTTAAACTTAGTTGTTCAGCTGTCGTATGTGAACGAACCATCTGTTAAAAATATAATATAAATATTAAATTTTAATTATGTTTCTTTACTTTGAATTCTTTTATCTGATACTGTCTTGATTATAAATATACGTTTTCCAGTACGTCCAAAAGGACTCCTGATAGTAGAAGGATTTTTATAATTTTTCAGAAAATCTTGTATATTCTGCTCTGAAAACAATATCACTGAACTAGTTTTGAAAATGGCCAAACGTCACGCAGACTTGTTAATTTATATCTGATCAGTTTTGCACTTCCTTGTATTCATAAACTTCAACAATACACAAAACTAGTTACTCGTGTGCATAACAGAAAGGAATCTTTTTATATTCGTTTATCTAAGAAGTTTTCAGTGTCAATATTTTTATTACTCACTCGAGCGAAAATTATCTTTTTTTTTATTTACACTTTATTTTATTTCAAGACTTCGTTTATTCGAACAAAAATGCAATCTTTACATATTTCTCTCGGCCATTATTCTGAACATTAAAACTAATTGATTTGTTATTCAACAGTACAATGTTTTCATGCCTTCATGATTTCTGTAACTCGTTCATAATTTCTTACACTTTTTCTCAAAGTAACATGAATATATTCATTAACTTGAAAAGGAATTACTATTTAAAATAAAGATAATCAGTTTTGTTACCAAGTAGTTGCATTCATTTCATAAACCCTAAATGTATAATAATTTTATATAATATTTCATTTCGCAAAATTTTTTTGTTAGAAAAGTTGTTTTGAATTTTCCAACTTCAAATTTTTTGTTCGTCTTCATATTCTTCAGATTCAGATTCATTCATTGTTTGCTCCACACATTCGTCTAGCTGTATAAGTGATGTGCATTCGTCTTCAATTTTGGGCACTGTATAAATTGAAAAAATTAATGATAAGTAATAACAAAATGAAGATTTAGAAATATTCTACAAACCAATTTCTTTTTTTTAAGATTTAGATATATTTGACTTTTTATAAATTATGGTTAAAAAATACAGTCGTGCAGAGACTTACTTCTACTGACACAATATTCGTATGCCTCTATTATTTCCTTAGCTTCTTCTTCATTTTCAGTAGCAAGTATGAATTCAGCATTTTTCTCCTGGTTAAACTTCTTATCTTTAATCTGGAACGTTAATAAATGTTTTTAAAAAAAAATGTCAAGAATTTAAAGGTTATTACCAAAAAGTTGAATACCATATTCTTTACTTAATATTTAAACATCTTTAAAAAATCTATGAAACATACTCCATAAATATGATTCAGTGATGTACAAGGTTCACTGCGGATTAGTGACACATTTTCCAAAATTTTAATCAGTACAACTTTGCTTATCTTTTTTCTTCAAATCGATCAAAGAAAATCTGGAAACCATTGGGGCTTCAATATTTTCAATTTTTGTCAACAAACTTTAAATACTTTATAGTGTCTCATCTTCAAATTATATTTTTTATAATCACTTCTTGATACATACAATTTCAGTTTTTATAGCCATGCAGGTACTAAAGCAAGTGAGGTCCACTTCAGTTGATTCCAATTCATCCTCTTGAAAAATAATTAAGTCACTTTTTATGAGGCGCAGATTATAATTTTATAATAGAAAGTAAATCAAATTCCAAATTTAATGCTGTACCCTCAACGTTGAATTCCTTTAAACAGATATGAAAAGCATTCGCCAGTTCTTCTTCAATCATTTTGCACCTAACATGCACCTGCCATGAAATGTATAATTCATATCCAATTAACATTGTTACACAAGCATCATAACAAAATTGTATTAAGAGAAAATTATTTGAATACTATTTATCATGAAGTATTTATTCTACTTGTAGAAACATACCGTTGTTGTGCAAAATATTACAGAAAGTATAAAAATCGTCTTCATTTTTTTGGAATTAGTACCAAACTTCTTTGTGCAAAGAACACCAAACACTGGAATAATTTACAATTTTAGTACCTTTTATATACCTATTTAATTACACACTTGCGTGTTGCTCGAATATTTCAAACAATAAGACATTGCAGGTTCAACAAAGCGTTTCCATAACCAGTAATGACTGATGGCTAGGAATGATAAAAAAATTTAAAAATTTGATTCATGTTGCATCAGGTAATTTTTCTGGTATGATTTAAAAACTAGATAGCAATATTTTTATATCTGAACCATAATTTTTCTAGCAAAATTAGTATTTCAGTATGCAGAATCCTCTATTTTGCAAATTTAAACAAAGATGCAAGCTAAATTAATTTTTAAAACTTATAATTTAGAGGTTTCATGAAAATCTGAGAAGTTATCGAACTTCCGGGCCTCCATAGTAATCCAGACATCTTGAATTTGGAAAACTTGATCTTAAAATCGCTATAAGCAATCCAAAAAATCCCCAACTATTACATAATAATTCGTCAATTATTGGATTTTGTAAATTTCTTAAACGATTGCACGAATTCTGTAACAAGATATTCTGTAATAGGATATTCTAGGAAAAGTGAAAATTACACTGTTTTCTTTTACATTCTTATACAATATATAAAAATAATACAATATCTATAATATAAAAAAATACGTGGCTTCCTATTGTTGTCCTTCCGTTCGTTCAACGTGAAGTTGCTGGGTTTCTACTGGTTTCAACATTCTTTTGTTTTATTATTTGTTTATTGCTGAAAGATGAAATTCAAAATATAAATTTAAAAATTAATTTCCATAGCCCTATAGATAGTACAATAGAAGAAAATAAAGAAAAAACAGAGGACCTTTTCATTTAATTTTAATCAACAGAAAATCTAGTTTTCCTCTCATTACTTTCAACAAAAGAAAAACTTTTAATTTTCATTTTATCACTTTTTACACTATTTTAGCTAACTTTAATTAATTCTAAAGTCAGGAAAATTCAAACCAAAAGGACAAATTCTCAACAAAATAGTTGAATCATCAACCAAAACAGATTAATTTCCAACCAAACAGTTGTATTTTTTACAAAAAAATGAAATTTTTATCAGAAGAAATTAATTTTCAAATCAAAAAGACGATTTTTCAACAAAACAGTTAAACTTTCAACAAAAAAGAATGGCTTTTTGACAAAATCGTTGAATTTTGCTCAAGATAATTAAATTTTCAACCAAATAGTTAAATTTTCACCAGAGAGGTCGATCTTCGGAAAAAAAATTATCAAAGTAGTAGTACAAAGTACAAGTAGTACAAGTAGTATAAAAGTACAAGTAGTAATACAAACAAGTAGTTGAATACAACCAAAAAAAAACGAATTTTCAACATAGTAATTGATATGTCAACCAAAAAGATAAATTTTCTACCAAAAAAATTAATTTTCAACAAAAGTGTTAAATCTCTAACTAAGAAAGATTTTTCAGTCAAGAAAGAGAAAAATTTCTACCAAATTGTTGAATTTTCAATCCGAAAATATGAATTTTCAACAAAATCTTGATTTTCTACCAAAATAGTTGAACTTGCAACTCGAAAAGGCGAATTTTCATCCAGAAAGGATAACTTTCAACAAATTTATTAAAGTTTCAAACAGAATAATCAAATTTTCTACCAAATAATAAAATTTTTAACCATAAAAAGTGAATTCTCAAATAAAATAATTTTTATAAGATTTGAATCCATCCTACAATTTTTTCGAGCGTACAGAAAATTTATCGCACTCAAAATTTACCTAGAAAAAAATTAGAAGACTTTGGAAATTAAAATTGCCAGACGCTGAATTAAATAAAGATGCGAACATTGATAATTCTTAGAGCTTTGCTTGAATCGCAAAAATTTATTGTTCAATTTTCTACAAAACAGTTGAATTTTCAACAAAAATATTAGTTTTCAACGAACCAGTTGAATGTTCAACCCAAAAAGATGAATTTCCAACAAAATTTTTAAACCATCAACCAAAACAGATTAATTTTCAACCAAACAGTTGTATTTTTTACTAAAAGGAAATGAAATTTCTGCCCGAAAAGATTAATTTTCGAATCAAGAAGACGAATTTTCAACAAAACAGTGAAATTTTCAACGAAAAAGAATCACTTTTTAACAATATCGTTGAATTTCCCTCAAAATAATGAAATTTATAACCAGATAGTTAAATTTTCACCAAAGAGGTCGATCTTCAACAAAGAAAAATAATTCTTAACAAAGTAGTTCAACATTCAAACAAGTAGTTAAATGCAACCATAAAGACAAATATTCAACAAGACACATAATTTTTCAATCAAATCTTCAAAACCAAGAAGACGAATTTTCAATAAAAGAGTTGAATTCTTAACCAAGAAAGATTTTTGAGTCAAGAAATGAAAAAAAATTCAACCGAATTAATGAATTTTCAGTCCAAAAATATGAATTTTCAACAAAAAAGTTAATTTTCTACCAAAATAGTTGAACTTGCAACTCGAAAAGACGAATTTCCAACCAGAAACGATAACTTTCCAACAAATTTATTGAATTTTCAAACAAAATAATTAAATTTTCAACCAAATAATAAAATTTTTAATCATAAAGGGTGAATTCTCAACTAAAATAATTTTTAAAGGATTTGCAATCTATCCTATAATTTTTTTGAGTATATAGAAAGTTAATCGCACTCAAAATTTACCTAAAAAAGAATTAGAAGATTTTGGAAACTAAAAATGCCAAACCCTGAATTAAATGATGATTCGAAAATTCCTAATCTCAGAGCTTTGCAAAAGCCGCAAAAATTTACTTTTCTTTCTAATCTATGTAACATGCCTACTTCTCAAAAATCTTGCAAGATTTCGAAATTTTCAGTTTTTAGGCAACAATTTTTGAAAATGCTCTACATTTTTCTATTTGGATTAGATTAACCTGGTTAACGATGTTGATCTTCATAGTTCATTTATATATTCATATATTTGGAAACTAATTAAAATTACGATTACAATTTGAAGTCATTACACTAAAATGTTTTAGTTTGACAATCTTTCAGCTTTTCCTGTACAGTCAAATATTGTTAAATTTTGAGTAGTCATGTTTTTGAAATCTTTAATACAAAATTAATACCACGGGATAGCATCTTCAAGCGTGCGTCTGAAGTGAGCTATACGGCGGCTGTAGGTAGAAAGACTGGAGATGCTTGGTGGAATGATGATTTCCGTGTGGCTGTTAACAAGAAAAAGCATGCGTATTCAAGAAAGATGAATATTAGAGGTCTTAGCAATGAGGAGAGAACTAGACTAGAAAATGATCATAGGGATGAAAACAGAAAAGAAAAGATACTAGTCACAAAGAAAGCTACGAAAGAAAAGATAAAATCAAAGCGGAAGGAGATAAAAAAATGCAAAATGATTTTGAAGGAAATACGAAATTGTTTTGGAAATGGCTTGAGAATATTAGGAAAAGAAGTACTAGCACTGAGTTAGTCGAAATTAAGAATGCTGATGTTGAAATGGTATGGGATTCGGACAAAATGAAAGAATGTATGAGAGACTGTATAAGAGATTTTTTTCGAGAAATTGGATGGAGGTCAAGCTATGGAGCATAGCAACCTTCACATCGAAGAGGAAACGTTAGACAATCCCGTTGTAGGTAGAGGAAGAAGAATCGATATCGCAGACATTATATCCGTGATTAAGAAAATAAAGAATGGTAAGGCTGCTCGTGTGGATGCTATCCCCGCTGAAATGCTTAAGAGCGGTAGCGGATATTTGTTTGTGTGGCTGAGCGAATTTGTGGATACGTGTACTGTGAACACACGACTTTTAGATTGATCTAAAACCGATCCCTTCTCCTACATATCCTTCACTTACCCTTACCACATGAATTCCTTGATTCTCGGTAAAATAACGATGCTAGAACCAAACGAGTTACGCTTACCCCGGAAGGGATTTAGCTTAATGGTATGATAATAATAATAAAATAATATATTTACAATTGATAACTTAGAAATTGGTGAATTTTAAAGGCTTAAATTTGAATTCGTCCAAATATAAACATTTAAATTTTTTATTATTTCGAAATTTTTTTGAAAAAAGTCTAGATTAAATTCACATCCAAAGCAATGTTGCACGCGCGCCATAGCGCGCGCATGTTATGCTATTATTAATAATACTTATCTAAATATAATATATTTTTCGAAAGGTATTCTTTAATAAATATATTTTCTTTCCAGGAGGAGTTCATGATTAATTCCTTTTGGATCTGGAAATTGTGGTTTTCTGTGTTTAAATTAAAATGGTAAGTTAACTTGTTTTTTCATTTATATATTAAATTATCTTTTTGAGCTTGACAAGTTAAGAATTCAATGCGGGTATCTATTTGATAGGATAAAAAGGTGGTATAATATTTACATATAAAAACAAAAATTTTATTTACCTTGAAGGCTCGAAAATTCACAAATCGTATCAATTTGATATTACAGGATTCCCAACAAAATTTTGTTTCTTCTTGTCCCTTTTTATTTTCATCCACCCGCAAAAAAGGACTGAGAACAATTCTATTTCTCAGTTCTTAGTCCATTTTGTGATTTCCTTCTAGCTTCTTATCAACACATTTTTCCAGTTGCACGTATGATTCGCATTCGTCTTCGATATCAAGCACTGCACAAAATTAGAAAGAAATTAAAATATTTTAAAATAATGCGACCAATTTCATTTCGAATCATGCAGAGTTCCAGCTTGAGGCGTCACAGAAATTTTTATTGATGATTTTTCACAATCATCTGAAGGTAACCTGAGGATTCTCAAGAAATGACAGACTTTTTTTCAAAACGCAGTATTTTCCGAACGAGCAGTGGTATCTGGGATTTTATTTTTTTATTTGATGTGGAAACTCCTGTCTTCTCAATTAATCCAAGAAAAACAAACAAGTTTGAAAATAACAAAGTGGCGGTACTTTTTCTAAAATTCTTGAAAACTGATTTTCTCAAAAACACCAATTCAATTTTTTTAGATAGGTCGTGATATCTGCTACATGTTCCCTGAGTAATAAACCACTGCTTTACATTGAAAAAAATTTTTTTGAAGAAATCAAAATTAATGATTTTTTCGAAAATCACTACCCAAAATGAAAAAATTTGAAGAGGATAATGCTGTTTGGTTGAATATTTCCCAATAAAATGTATTTTGCACTCTTTATTATTTGGCATCGTAACAAATAGCCCTCAATAAAATTACTATATAAATCATATAGCGTCTCCTTCGGGAAGTCTTGATCTCATTCATTATTTTGTACTGATTATTCTTCGTTTCTATCTTAAAGATATTTGTGTTTTTAATGCATTTACTTTTCATTTCAAGTTTTAGCTTAACTACAGTAAGGCAAATAAAAGATCCAAGAAAGTTGCCCGAGTTCGAAATCTAACAATATTAAACTTTGTTGATTCCTTTCATTGAGTTTCCTTTACAAAAAGTGCCAAACAACGAGACTGTAAAATACTTTCTTCGTAGAATTTTTAAACAAACAGCATTTTTCTCTTCACGTTTTCCCCTTTTGGCTAGTGATTTTCGAAAAAATCTCAAATTTTGATTTTGTAAAATAATTTTTTAAAATATGGAGTAGTGGTTTAACAGGAATGAAACTCAGGAAAAATGAAGTACATACTACCAACCTTCTCTCAAAACAAAAACATAGAAATTTTAAAAAGTGTTCTTCTTGAGAAAATTCATTTTCAACAATTTAAAAAAACTCCCGCCATTATGTCATTTTTTCAAATTTTTTTATTTTGCTCAAATCAATTGAAAGAACAGTAGTTTCCACGTCGAATAAAGAGAAGAAAATCCGAAATACTTATGCTTGTTCAGAAAATACTACATTTTGAAAAGAGAATCTGTCATTTTTTGAGAATTCTCCGGTAATTTTCGAATGATTCACAAAAATAACATTTCTAATCAATCGGCGAAACAAGTGTTCCTTTATTTTCTTTCTAGAATGATATATCCAAATACTGAATCATTTCGACACTATGACCTAAACTTTTCTTGAAATTTTGCATGATTTGAAATTGATTTGTCAATCAGTAAAACAAGTATCCCTTTACTTTTTCTTCAGAATAATATATCCAAATACTGAATCATTTTGACACTATCACCTAGACTTTCTTGAAATTTTGCATAATTTGAATTTGATTTGTCAATCGGTGAAACAACATCCCTTTATTTTTTCTTTAGAATGATATATCCAAATATTGAATCATTTTGACACTATGACCTAGACTTTTCTTGAAATTTTGCATAATTTGAATTTGATTTGTCAATCTGTGAAACAAGTGTGAAACAAGTCTAAAACGATATATCCAAATACTGAATCATTTTGACACAATGACCTAAACTTTTCATGAAATTTTGCATTATTTAAATTTGATTTGTCAATCGGTGAAACAAGTGTGAATCAAGTCTAGAATGATATATTCAAATAATGAATCATTTTGATACTGTGACATAGACTTTTCTTGAAATTTTGCATGATTTAAAATGGAATTGATCATGTCAAGATGCTAAGTGCCTTTGAAGGCGTTTGAAGATTGCAGCTTATAAATTTAAATTAAAGAGCTGAAAATGCAGAAAACTAACTTATGATATTAAATATTAATGAAAACTTACTTCTTTCGATGCAATATTCGTAAGACATAACTACTTCTTTAGCATATTCTGGTTCTTCTATAGCAACCAAGTATTCTGTGTATTTTTCCAGATTAAATTTCTTGTCTTTAATCTGTAACATTTATTTGTGATTTTTTGAAATATGAATCACATGATTAATTAAACATCTACATCACTTTGCTCTACTTACTATTTCTGCTTTTATAGCTACACAAGTATCAAAGCAAGTAAGATCCACTTCAGTTGATACAAATTCTTCCACTGAAATAAATCAAGTCACCTGATAGATATTCAATACAAAAAAAATAAATATATTAATATTCAATCTTTATACCTGTAACGTGGAACTCCTTCAGACAGTGTTCAAAAGCATTATCCATTTTTTTCTCAATAGACTGACAGCTTATGTGCATCTAGTATAATTACTTTCATCATTTTTCAACAAGTGCAATTAAAATAAATAATATGTTTGTAAAAACATACCTCTATTGAGCAAAATATTCCAAAGGCTGTCAAAATTGTCTTCATTATTTCTTTAATTCTAATTTTTTGTTTCACTCATTCCTAGAAAAGAAAATAATGCCAAACTGGCACTGGACTTATCGAAAAATTTGCTATCTTTTATATACATCTTTTCATACATGTGCGTGTTTGTCTGCAATTCAAAAAAATGTTCTGCAAATTACAGGAAACTAGATGACAATCTCATATTATTCTCTTCGACAATAGCGCTTCATCGTATGATAATGATAATATAAAATTGTAAATTATATCAATTAAGGTAGTTCCGCAAACGATGAGTTGGAATAATCAGGAGTAGGACAAGTATTTTCTGATGTTCAAAATGTCTAGATTATGCGCTGAGAAACTGATTATTATGCAAAATTATGCGACGAAAAATCGGATTAGGCGTTGTAAAAATACAAAAAAAATTTGGCATAAGATGCACTTTTCAACTATAGAAAGTATCAAAATATCAATTTTTGAAACGAGAAGAATATAAGTACACGTTAATGGAGTAAGAATGCAGAAATTGATCGAATAATTTGAGGCGATCAAAAAAAATTGTGGTTTGACACTCGAAAGAGGAAAAAAAAATGGTTAATGCCTTCTGTTCTATTTTTGAATTTGGAAATTCATAAAATTCTACATATTGGTTAAACAATTATAACGAATCATTTTTGGCTAAAGTTTTTAGTATTAAGTAACAATAAAAAATTAAAATTAAAAAAAATGTTTTGCACGATACGGCTTTTTGAAAACGTGAAACCCCACATTTTTTAAATTATGTTAATTGCACATTTTCAGATGAAAGTTGTACATGTCGAATTTCAAATTTCTTCATCTTGAATCAAAGAAACACGTATGTTGTTAGTATTTAAAAAATTGTCGTTGTTCTTAAAGCGTTTCCAAATAGTGAATTTTGCCTTTCTTAAACGATTTCTGGGCTTTGAAAACGACGGAATTTTTTTTCCATGAAAACATAATATTTATTTTTCGTAGATTCTGTATGCAGATATTTGACTTGTACAACTTTTAAAAAAATTTGTAATTAACTAATTTCAAAACAAACTTGTTTTTTGCACATATTTAAAACATTATACCTTGCTCAAAAAATGTTGTTTTTAATTCTTCGTAGTAGTTCACCACAAAAACTTTACTCACAAAAAATTGGACGCAATTTTTTTGCCCCTAGGAAAATCTTCTTCAACTTTAAAATTCAATAACCGAACAAAAGAAAAGATTTTAACAATTTTGGTTCTACTTCTTTCAAATGATAAAGCACAGTTTTTTTCCTCGGCTCAAATAAATCAATTAACCTGCGCATTTGAACTCCCCCTAAATACACGTATTTCAAATTTTGGCACATGGAACAAGTTCCTCTTAAAAAACGTACATAAAACCTAGATGGTAAAACTGCGCGAAATTCAGAATGCAAATTTTTTATAATTGGATTTCATGAAAATTATCCCAAATTAGTTGAAAATATTATTATATATTTTATATTCACTGGCGAATTTCATATTAAGCATTACAAAATAATTTTTTTGCAACTTTTGAGATATATATTTTGCAAAAAATGTAAAATTTTGCGCTATAAGGCAATATTGTGACATATGCGAATTACCACTACTGCGTCGAGCACACCAACGAAAATCAGGATAAATTCATAATTTTCAATAAATAAATGAAAATGTTTGCTAACTGGAAATTTACTAAACAAACTAGACGCCGAACTGATGAGCTTTCTGATTTTCCATCAGAGTTGCTTTATTATTTAGAAGAAATTGTAATTAGACCCTATTTCATGCAACTACAAAAAGGCTTAGTTTCTTACATTATTTTCAAAATGCCATCAAAAAAATTGGATGATTTTGTAACAACTTCATTACTTCTACGAACTTTACTGACATGACACAAGTAAAGCATTTCATTTAGCTCTATATTTTCCTCTTGTTCCTAATTGGTCAATAAATTTATTAAAACCGATTCATAAACTCCACCAATTATTACCATTTCACATGGCTTATCGTAATTTCTGTATTGGTTGGCTTATACGGGTTTAGTCCTCTCCTGTTATTATGTTCGACAATGATCACCACTAATTACAATTGGTCACGTTCTAGGGGTTCAACTGCTTTTCCATCAATACATGGAAATTATTAATGATCAATATTCCTTTTGAAATCAACAAATAACATAAAATTACATGTCAGAATATTTTCTTAAAAGCTTATTAAGGCAACGTGGAATAATTTTGAATAATCTAATACGATATCATGAACCGCATAATATATACTAGTAAAAAATTTTACCAGAAATTACTGCAATATATTATGAAAATTTTACCCTGTACTGAGAAATGCTATTAATCAACAATTTATATTCTTGTGAATAAATTATAATAACAAGTAATCAATTATAACATTTTTGCATTGGAAGAAATTTTTTTCACTTAAATTAATGCAATTTGTTATGTAAATTTCAAGTAGTTGTGAAAATTGCTATAAAATAATAAATAAATAATTAAAGTACAGAACAACATCACAATGATGACAAAGTTGGATGACCACATAGTACTGTAAAATCACAATTCTTAGCGCCGGCGATATCCTGGTGAGTCTCAAGGACACGGAGCGACCTAAGAATGACGGCTCTTTGCATCCATCTCGCAAGTGCCTTGACATTTCTCTGGCACATGGTTATGGCTTCGAGGTTACGAACCAGTGATGATCTCGCACCTCCGAAAGCACCGATGACAAGGACAATCATTTTAACCGAATATTATTTGTACACTCCTCGCAGCTCCCCGTATAAGGTCTCGATACCTCTCCCCCCTTTCCTTCTCCTTGACTGTGATGTTGGCGTCGGCCGGAGCCGATAATTCGATCACGAACATCGTTCGTTTCTCTTTGTCAAGAAGTACGGTGTCAGACATCGAGTATACAACTTTTAGCCTGAACTCGAAGTTCCATTAAATTTTGCACAACTCGTTCTCGACAATTGACTCTATCTCTTTGGGATCGTTCGGAAAGGCAGGGTTGCGTATAACACTATAAGAGCGATAAAGATAGTAATAAAGCACTCATAGGGGCGCATTGTGCCTGTGGAGACACGTCCTTCCCACATGTGTGAGACACCCGGATAGTACGTGCTGTGGGTGCTCAGAATGTGCATGACACGCTTTGCACCTGCCGATGGGAACTTTTTCACGTAAGATGCGGCTACGGTATACAAGGTGGAAATGACACCGTCCTGACAAGCGAAAATAAAACCTTCTCTGTCTGAATTGAGTCCGGATGGTTTGAGGAAAGCGAACGTTAACTCCATCGACAAGGACTGATCTTTTACATTTCTGTGAAAGTTCCCGTGCATTTTCTTGTCGTGGAGCTG
>JAUMHM010093160.1:0-45082 GCA_032362435.1 Melikaiella ostensackeni
TCAGCAAATTTCTTTCACTCTTGTCAATCAATGTTTCTTCTACACTACATTCTTTGAGAACCCACTCATTACTGACTTTGTCTATTAGCATATATTCCGCAGAAATTAAATGCCAACCGCGTTCACTTTACTCCTATTCTTTTCTTGATACGTCAAGGTCTCGCTACCATACAGCACAGTGGGTGCAATAACAGAATTATATATTGCAATTTAGTAAATAAACTTCCAAGCTACACGAAATTATCAACTTGTTCAACCATCTCTTCGTATAAGGCAATGTTGCATACTGCTATCTTGCTCCTTTTTTCAAACACAATAATTTTTGTTTCATTGACATTGATTTTGAGACCCCTACTCTTCATGCTGGTATCGAGTTTGCTCATCATTCCATGCAAATCATAAACTGATTTTGCCATGATAATCATATATAAGCATTATATATTGCTTTTATTGATTTTCGAAACCAATTATTCACTCCATACTCTTCCAAGGATTTCCAAAGTTAAGTGCTATCCACCTTATCGAAAGTTTTTTCCAGATCGACAAATGCATAGAAGACTTTTTTGTTTACTCTTAAACTTTTTTCTATAATCTGTCTCAGGCTAAATATCTGATCCGCACATGATCTCCTTGGCATAAATCCACATTGGGCATCCCAGATCTTTTCTTTACTTATTCCCGTGATCTTACCAATAAGTATTTTGGTAAATATTTTTCCCACAGTACTTAGTAGGCTAATCGCTCTATAATTAGTATACTTACCTTTATCACCCTTTCCCTTGTAGAGTGAAACGATAATCGCCTTTCTTCAATCATTCCGAACTTCACCGTTCTTAGCACACATATACATAAATTCGTTGAGCTACAGAAACAAATATCCGCCACCGCTTTCAAGCACTTCAGCGTTGATACTATTCACACCAGCAGCCTTACTATTCTTCAGTTTTTTAAATTGTAGATATAATGTCGCATATATCAATTTTCATTTCGCTACCTAAAATGGGATTGTCTAATGTACCCTCTTTTGTGTCACAGTTGTTATGTTCTATAGCTTGCCCTTCATACAATTTCTTGAAAAAATCACTCGCACAGTCTCTTACTTTTTCCGAATCCCATACCATTTCACCATCAGCATTCCTAATTCCGACTCACTCAGCGCTAGTACTTCCTTTCTTAATATTCTTAACTCATAACCAAGGTAATTTCTTATTTCCTCCAAAATCATTTTGCATTTTTTCATCTTCTTCCGCATTGAGTTTATCCTTGCTTTCTTTGAGCAGTATCTTTGCTTTTCTATTTCTATCCCTGTAATCATTTTTTAGTCCTGTCCTCTTCTCATTGCTAGGACCTAAAATATTCAGCTTTCTCGAGTGCGCATGCTTTTTCTCATTATTAACAGCCACGCGGATTTCATCATTCTACCAACCATCTTCAGTCTTATTTTTTACAACTGCAGTATCGCATGCTTGAGATGCACTCTTGCAGATGCTATCCCGTATTATTTTTCATGCATCCTCTACATTTTCTTTGCCTTATTCTGTTTTCCAGTCTTCTCTATGATGACTTGAATACATATTCAACTTTTCATGATATACCATCCAGTCTAGCTTCATTTCTAAAACTATGAGGTATTTATCCATTTCACATTCAGAACCTCTAATAACCCTTGCATCTCTTACCAGCCCTCTCAGTATTACATATGCTACGCCAAAGTCAATCATACTGTGGGCATCGCCTTTGCACCAAGTATACATGTAGATCATTTTATGTGCAGGTACCTTCGCGTTAAGCACCAGCCTAGCCATTCATATCTTCGAGTAGAATGATTTTTTCCAGAGGATCGCAAGTACCTATAATATCATTCAGCGAATCCCAAAGGATATCTCTTATATCACTACTAATAGCGAAAGAGTCGATTTCCGAAGATTTCTCAAAATTTCATTGTCGTTTAGGCCCGGCAAAAAATATTTAAATTTCATCATTGCTTTACAGGTATAAGTTCACTTGCTCCAATCTATTTTTTCTGGTAACCTAGATCATATAGAAAAGTTTTAGTCTCTAAATAATAAGAAGTGTGTCGCTCTCAGTGCTTTTTGACTATACCATAATGCGGACAGAAAACAATTTGTTCAAATGAAACTTTGGGAGTGTTTTTGACTTTCAGCAGAAAGTTTTTATCCCTATTAGAACTACGAATAAAGAAATTCTTCCATTCTATACGCCTTAATTTATAGGCAATATGCTCTTTTGAGTGGGAAATATGTAATTTTCTGCATGCTTCTTACAGAATTGGTTATGCTAGGAAACCTCAATCCCGCGACTCTATAAGCTTTCAAATGAACCATGAAATATCACTATAATCCTTGCAAAAGAGCCACAGTATCCATTTCAAAAAACATAGTTATGAAATTCTATGTATAGAGAAGATAAAGAAGATACAAGAAGGTAGATGGATAGATTTGTGATGTTTTGAAGTTTGATCCTTTCTTAGTCTCAAAATACTTGAATAGGATTGGAATGCATCCGATTCCCTTTAGAAATAAGTGGCATTTGCAAGAATGTGAAATTTATTTCGGCTCTTATCCATCTTTTTATTAAATTATAGTTGAATGATTCACATACGAGCAGGAATGTAAAATGATTAATTATAAGTCTTCAGAGATGGTCTCGATTTTTGAAAAAGCACTGGGAAGTTCTTTATTTTTTAGCCCATTGCTTGATGATGTCTAACACTATAAATTGAGAGTGTACATGTCAATGGAAATAAAATTAATAACGAAAGACTTTTATTTATGAAGTGTATGGGACAATTCCTGACACAGCGGCGGTTCACAGTAGCGAAAAAGGTAGTTTCTGTAGATACCACTCTAAAAGGTGGTATCTGGGGTTTTCACTCTAAAAAGTGGTATCTGGGGATTCCACTCTAAAAGGCACGCTCTACAAGCCTTCGCAGGAGGCTTTGGAGGCCCTCATATGAGGTTCTCGCATGAGGCTCTGGAAGCCCTTGCATCAGTCTCTGGAAGCCCTTGTGGGAGACTCTGGAGGCCCTGGTAGGAGGCTCTGGCAGCAGATTCTGGAGGCCTTCGCAGGAGGATCTCAAGAGCCTCCTCAGAATTTCGACACAGCGGGAAGGCGAGATCTGTTTATAACAGAGAGAGATATTCACATATAAAGTTTGGAATGTAGCAATTCAGTCGATGTGAAAATTGTGAAGATGAAAGTAGCTGTTTTAGCCTTCTAAATTTCGATGCCTAAGAGAAACAAAGGCATCAGTAAAATTATTTCTATGCCATTTCTCTTTAGTATAATATACCTCATGACTTTATACAAAAGCGAGATCACTGAACTTGAAATTTAGAAATTGGTAGCTTTATTAACTTTGGTGAAACTTAGTGAACTCATAGACAACTTTGAAGATGGCCTTATTTTTTTAATTATTAGAATACGTTTATAGTAAATATTTCTCCTGAAACTACTCTCTGGAACGAACGAATTCAACCATCAGACTTTGAAATTGGTTATGAATTGCCTTTTTTTTATGCAGGTTTGAAAAAAAACAGCACAACTGATAAAGACTGCATAGCTGACATGGACGTGCAGAATTTTGGCTGGAATTTAAAAAAAAAACTTTGGAATGACCCAAATGTATTTTATTATTAATTTTCTAAAGATTTATTGACCAACATTAACTTTACAAATTCATGCAATTGTACTTGGCAAAGAATATTTGTATCACGAATAGATGAAAATTCGATTACTTTAATTTTAAATTAGATATTTTCTCCTTATTTACTGATTCTTTAAGTTATAAGAAGAATAATTCAGGCGCTATTAAATTGAAGACGTGGCAGAAATAACGTTGGATCAACAAAAATCTGTTTTTTTGGAAGCTTCAAGTGAAAGCCTATCTTTATATACATTTTCATATGACACAGTTTGTTCAATAACATATATACTGCTACGACATAAAACATAAAATCCTTGGGTAGCCATAAACTTGTGTTGACAGAACGTTATTCTCTGCTAAGACTTTAATTTAATAATTAAATGGATTGTGCACATTAATTAAAAAAAGGTGATAGGAATCGATTAGGTAACAAAAAGAAAATTTTAATAAAATAACGCGATTGAGTAACATTTTCAATTTTATTGAAACAATGAGAAGACAGTATTGTGAAAGTTATAACTATTCTACGTCACCTCTACCAACATTTCGTATTTACGAGCTACTGCTCGAAAACAGAAAAACAAGAATTAATGACACACTTGAACTATTTCCCCTCACTTTATTTGCGTTAGAAGTATAATAAGTATGTACACATAAAACTCTTCTGATTTCGAATCAGCAAAACTGAAAATTAAGATATTGAAATTTTTAGTCAGTTTTCAATTTAAAAAAAAGTATGATTCATTATTAATTCGAAGCTATATCTATATAATTTAAATACGTTCCATTTTATAGTCTTCAAAATTAAACACTGTTTCAGATGAAATGTTAAAATTTTTTAATTCATAAATAGTAGCCTTGAAAATTTCATAAATTAACATTCGAAGGTTCAGAAATGAGAAAATACCTCAAAGATAATCACTCAAAATTAAAAACTACAAGGTACTTTATTAATCCCGAAAACTAGGATTGTTTGATTTATCAGAATTCTTGGATCGCGCGATGAGAAGGGATTTCAGAAATGAAAAGCTCCTCTTTGAAAGCCATAAAAAATTAGACAATTTTCATTTGAAAGTTTTAAATACTAAAAACTCAACTCCCTAATATACCCCATAATTTAATGTTGGTTCAATTTGCCTAGCACCTGATAAGCATGTGTCTAGCAATAATTTTATATATAAAAGAATAGTGTTTTTAAACGAACCAAATCGACGGATTTTTGAATTTATTTATAATACTTGCTTATTGCTAATATCTCGTGAACAATTGCCAAATGGCAGAAAAATAAATAAATATGTGCATAATAGTAAGTAAGTGAGTAATTGTAAGTATATTATTCACTGTTAGAAAAGAATATACCATTAGGCTGGTCCACATTTATATCTGTAGAAATTTTCTTTTTCATTTTTGGTGACCGAACCCCTCCTCCCCCCGAATTCCTTCGTTTTCCAGACCACAGATTCCATTAACCTAAGGGGGGATTTAGGAAAAAATAAATACTTTTGTTATAGCAAACAAATTTCATTGTTAAAACAAATGTTTATTGTTTAAGCCATCAGGATATACGCTCTGAGGTAATGAAATACTGAGTGAGTAATAAGCAACATAGTGTAAGAGATTCAAAAAAACTAGAATCTCCTCCACCTTTTCTACGAGAATGCGCAAGTATATTATTATTAATTGTTTAGATGATTGCGAAATATTTTAAACAAAAAAATATGACTCTTAACATTCGTTAATTGGGTCATTAATTTTATAAAATAATAATTTCTCACGACTTACAGAGAACAAAAGTTGTTTAAATAATTGCCAAACATCCTCAAAAGAATATACATTCATTCACTGTGTCATTGAATTAAAAGTTAAAATCAGTTAAGAGAAATACCGTTTTTACCATGAATTTTACATAAAAGTGCTATTTCGTATTTTTGAGGTACTTTTTTCGTACAATTCAAGGGGGTTAGGAGGGACTAAATTCAGAGTTTTTAGGTGGAAATTATTCCTTGAACATTCTTCAGGAAGTAACCAAACTTTAATTCACAAAAAGTGAATAGCAAGTACTTCTTTCATCCATTTTTTCGAAAAATAAGCTTTTTCCTTTCAAAATCCCATGTTGATTTCAAAAGCCCTGGGGCACGGGTCAATGATGACCACTTTGAAAGAAGGGATTTTCTTTCTCCGGAAAATGAGCAAATTGGGGGGGTTTGATCACCAAAATCAAAAGTCAAATAATTGTTTCTTGAAAACAGGGTTCTATCAGACACGAGTTATCTCTTACGCATCAGCAAATAAAGAGCTGTACACATTTATCAAGACGGTTGAGATCTTTAGATACATAATGAAAGTTGATATCATTGAAAATATTAAAATTGCGAAAATAATATTCTTTGCAAACTTATTCTTCTAACGCGCCGAATCGAAGCATTCATTAATCAATTACAAATTAATTAGACTTCTCAGGATCTTTCTGTGCTATTTTTTATCTAGTTCTATTTTCTATAATCAAAATTTCTTTTCTCTGATTTTTTTTTTCTTTTTCAGAAATATTATTTCGGTGAACTTGTACAATTTTAAATCAGATGCCTGCTTAGAATTCCATAACTTAAAATTGGAAGCATCCTTAACTGAAAAATTTCAAATTTAATGCACGTGAAAAAATAATTCCGAGAAAGTATCTACATTTTAAATTTTGGAATGTTCCGGATTGAACGATTTGAAACTGAAAGATTTACAAAGAAGTATTTAGTGAAACTCTACTAATTCAAACAGAGAAAAGTGAGCCACTCAAGATTCGTAGAAAATTATTAATTCTAGTAGTCAAAATATTTACTAATCCGATAAAGGGTAACTATTAATTGCTTAGTGAAGATATATCTATCAAATTATTTAGAAACGAATTTAATTATTATAAAATTGTTATAGGTATGTAAAACGTGACAAATAGGAAAGTTTGATAAAAAATCGTGATTGTGTAACATTTTCAGCCTTACTGAAATTATAAGCCTTAGCCTTACAATTAGTCACATTAGCACAACGTCATTTATGAGCCAAGCCGAGGGTAATATTATGAAACTTGTAAATAGGCTTTTTACAAGTTATTGCTTAAAAATGGAAAATTTAAAATTATTTCCACACTTAAATCTATTTCACCTTCTGTAGTCACGTGTGAATAAAAGGACATTCGACACCAGTTGGGTCGATCCTTTCACGTCCATTATCATGGCTAGTCTTGATTAAGGTCAACCCAAAAGTGCTTGCACATCTAGTTTCTCTTTTTCATATATTTCAGAAATACTCTCCGCTTATTTTAAGCCAAGAAAGAAAAAAATCGTACTGTGCGTTTTTGATGAAAACGATTTTTTTATTTTCAACGATTGAAAATCTTATTTTTCTCGGAAACGACGCAAATTATAATTCATAGTTCAAAATTGTTCCCCTTCCTGAAATCTATAAAATTATACCTGTACTGGATGTTTATTCTGTGTATAATATTATAGCTTCAGGGAGTCGAACAATTTTGAACTGCGAATTGATATTCATATTTTGCATCGTTTTCGAGAAAAATGAGTTTTGTAATAGTTAAAAGTCATGTTTCTTCGATTTTAAAGATAGAAACCTATTTTTTTTTCACTCTGGAGTTCAAGAACCTTAATAATCACATGGAAAATGTTCTTCACATTGTTACTGAACTAAAATTCAACATTTCCAAAAATAAAATGTTGAAATTCGTTGAAGTACATGCTATTTCAGTCGATTTTTATTGACTTGTGTTATTTTCGGACAGGATTTGCTCATGAACATCCTCGAGGTATTTGAAATTCCGCGAGTATCAATTGACTGACTCACGGCTTTCCTCGAAGAATCTGAGAAAACTCGCGAATTTCCTCATACGAATCCTGTCTGAAAATAACACGCAGATTTTTGAACAGGATAAGCGAAATTAGTCTGCTCTAAATGGTAAACTTAGAAGCTGACATTTTCTTTACTAACTTTCAAAGGTGAGTTAACTTTTGAGCGCCACAGATCTCTGCGCAAAATTTTTATGTAGTTTTACTAGTTGAGCTCCAGGTGGTAAAATATTTTTGTTTATTCAGGTTCCGTCCGCTCGGATATTTTCTTGTTGAATCTCTGGAAAACAGTTGTGACACTGAAGTACAAGGGTGCTAAAAGATATAAGTCGTTGACAAAACATGTATTATATCTGAACTTTATAGGTTTTGACAGGTTTGCGATCTTGAAAATCGAATCATCTTAATACACAATCTGCGGGTCAGACAAAAAATCCTGAAACTGGTATTACAGCGTTGCATCTCATTTTGATTCGATTCCGGGATCAAATTGATTAACCAGGATTTACTGTGTATTAAAAATGTATTAGTCATCATGTACGTGAAACACAAAACAATCCCACTGAGTTATTCTGATGACTATGCCTTTTTTTCAAAGGAAATTGAACGACTCGTATTTTCCCTGTTTAATAAAAAAAAAATGTTGACGAAGTTATTATCTCTCAACTCCCAAAGCTAATGACGTTGAATAATATCAAAAAGTTGCCAAAAATATTATTTAAAGTGTGATATTATTTAAGCCAATAGAGATGGGGTATTCCATTTCATATGACTGACTAAATAAACATATTTGATTACTATAGGACCCAATGTTGGGTGCAAAGTTATGAGCCACCATACTGCATGGTTACCGAGATATGGGGGATGGAATTGAGTACACTTCGGTGTGCAGACCATTTTTCAATGGAATGTTATTGCGTCAAACCACACCAAATAAAGTTTGTAACCAACAGAGCTGAGAGACAAATTTGACAAGTTTTACGATGGTTATTACACTCTCTCAAAGATATTCGTCTTTTCTGCAGTGTTTAAAAATTGAAAATTATAAGTCAAAACATTCAAAACATGTGCCCTCAGATTTTGATAAAATGCATATTAAAAGAAAGTTTGGAGTTTCTACTTTCTGACCTCGAAAGGACATAATGTGGATGTTGGCTGCTCAGAATAACCTTCTTCTTTCATTCAAAATGTTTGACATTATAAATGTAAATATATGTTGTTGGTGTAATAGCTCAGGTACTGTCGCCTTACCGACTGCCCACAATCCCTCCAGTGCTCCACTCTCTATCCTGTATTGAATTCATTATTGTACCTCGCTACTACCATTGACTGTTATTATGAATAGACGTAGAACATCTTACTCCGTTGTTTCATTATCAGTGCACTATTTCACCATGGGAAAAACCGAAACTGAATAAAGCAGTGGTCTGGCCAGACCGACTTTTGCAACAGTAGTCCTTTGGTGAAAAGTGGGACAAAATTTTGAAATTAGAAAATTCTTAATATTTTTCATTCTACATAACAAAATGTGATATTTTCTTCAATTTAAGGTATCATGGGTTCGAAAAAATAGGTCTCCAGAAAAAAGATCTGATCATACTTTTACAATTTTTAATATTATTGCTGATGATATCGTGCAAAAGAAAAGAGATCATTTTTCATGATACGGTTTTCAAAAATGACAACTTATTTTTCCGGGAAAGAGATTCTACATGTTGACCCTATCCAATAATAAAAAAATTAATCACTCAAATACTGTGAGACGGGGAGCTAAGAGGGACTTTTTTTTAGGTTTATCTCAATATATTACCGACAGGAATCAAAACGAGATAATAATGCTTTAAATGTACAGGTATAATGTATCTAATGCCTCTCTTTCTCTTGGGCAATGGGCAATGGGCATTGTTATTGAGGGTGCGGAGGATAAAGAAGATTATACAAATTCATGGTCGAGATAGGATAGATTTATTAAGAAGCCCTAAAAATAAAATAACAATTTTGTGTTGTGAGAGTTGTGAAACTGGCACTGCTACACGCATTTTGCAATGATAAAAATCTTGCAATTTTTCGCATAACAAAAATTAACAATTTAATATCTCGTAAACTATGAGCCACGAAGAACTCGAATAACTATCGTTTGAAACAATTCTGTATGCCCTACAAATCGTGTGCTATGCATTTTCTACCTATCTCTTAACCGGAAGCAATAATTCAAGCAGGCGTTTCAATTTTCTCTTTATTGTTAATAAACAACATATGTGACGTTATGACAGAGCTCAGTATTTTATTGGATCATTCTCCCAACATTTGAAGCAAACAAAAATTTTGTATATATTTTGTTCTGGTAAAAAATCTTTTTTCGTCTTATTTGACTGGGTTACACGTTTTTGATAACGAAATTCTTTTAAAATTTTGTGCATGGTCCAAATCGACAGCACTCAATTAGTACAAAATTCCTACGTTGGAGAGAGTTTGATGTGATCAATAGTTTCCGCTATTTGGTGTGGCAGTGCTAGCTTTACCTAAAGCTGTCATTACTATACGTTTTTGAAATAAATTACGGGGCGCACATTCTTTTTGCACCATTATTTGGCATAAAATTAGCACAAAATTTCTACGTGAGAAATGAATTTGATGTGAATAATAGTTTTTGTTATTTGGTGTGGTAGCGTCAGCTCCACGTGAGAATTGCACAACTACACGTTTCAAACAATAATAAAAATGTCGCAATTTTGTGCTTGGCATCAATCGACAGCACAAAATTAATCTTGAGGAAAATTTGATGTGAATAATGGTTTTTTCATTTTTTGTGATAGTGCCAGCTTCACGTGGAGCTGGCATGACTACACCTTGTTGAAAAAACTACAGGGCACACAATTTTTTTCTGCAGCATAAATGAGCACAAAATTGGCACAAAATTATTGCATGTGTCTCATGTTAATAGGACAATGTGGTAATTCCAGCTTCACGCACCTTCATCTGAGTACGCGATTACATGCCTACTTCGAAGAAGTGAAGCGCCATCGTGCTGGGGTACAATTTCGTGTACTCCTTTCTCCGAGACTCTCACATTTTCCAAAAGTTCCGGCAGCTTTTTTCTCAAGAGAAACTCAGCGGTAGAAAAAAATGAAAATCGCGCATGCAACACTGCGCACCATTATGGTGCACTGCTCGCAACCGCATACTTTGGAACACAACTCTATTGCTTTTTTTTATGGCAAGAAAAGTTGTTGAAATTGAAGATGATGTAACTGACGTAATTAAATGTATTATGAGTAATATTTCCTTCATAAACGTCCGCAGTTAGCCTATTCAAATTATAGTTTCCAGAGTTAACCACGAGGAGCCTGAAGTACGATTTAAAACTTTTTTCTCCAGGCGGCTTTATTATTGTGAGTCCCCTCGCCTCTCACAAATCAGAGTGCTTCATTATCGCAAGTGCCGTCGCCTTTCACAAACCAGAGAGCTTCATTATTGCGAGTCCCCTGGCCTCTCACAAATAGGGGTGCTTTATTATCGTGATTTCCCTCGCCTTTCACAAATCGGGGTGCTTTATTATCGTGAGTCCCCTTGCCTCTCACCAATTCAGAATTTTCCTAATCCTCATCGCTATCATCATAAATTACTGCAGTGCGATAGGCTTTTTTTTAACATTTCACTGAGTACTTGTGCTGGCTGAAAATTTTTCGACAAATATCTAGCATGAGAGAGGGAATACACGATGGCAGCAATGTGTGAGCAGCAGCCAACTGTTCGTCTGCCATAAGCACACTCGCATGTATAGTGTGTTATCCCGGAAACACCAAAGCTGTTAGGCTTGTATCTGATAAAACATCTATTTGACGCTCGAGAAATATGTGGGGATTGTACTTTTAATTTAAGTACATTGGGTTCTTCTTTTACGTACTCAAGGGTCAGTTTGCCATCCTCATCTACCGTTTCTGCTGAATAAGATACAGCTTGAGGAAGCTGATAGGATCCAGTGAAAAACATCGTTGAATCTCTTTCACTGATTTCTGGAAAATCCAGAATTTCATCTGATGAGACTGTTTTGAAGGGAGTTTTTCGACGTATCCATTCTTTCTCCTCTGTCTCAGTAGCTAGTATATTTTCGACATCCTTTTGAGCATGCATTCTCTGTATTATTTCTCTTAAAAGTTCTTTGTCAGACTGCAGCCTTTGACCGTAAGTATTATTAAGGAATGATGTCACTGAGGAGTAGATTCCAATTTTTGGTACCAACTTATTATGTATTTCATGGCCCAGAAAACGATACTTTTGCTTGAGCATACCATAAACAGCTTCTACTGCTCATAGAATTTTAGTCACAAAACGTGACTGTTCGGATTATTCTGTTGACAGTTTCTTCCTTTTACCTTTTAAAGCAGACATCAGTCCTTTGAATTTTTTTCCTCCAAATCTTTAACCACGGAAATCTCAATCAAGAACAAAGACATCATTCGTCCTCAAAAACTTGCATAAACTATTTGGATCCTTGATGATGGTTTTCATGATATCTGCGTCACTTTGGTTTGCAGGATAGGGCCCAAGCATGTCCACTACATATCCATCAGTCGTACAAATGTTAAAGGGCTCACAAAGAGGAACTTTCTTCTGTCCAGAGAAAGATTTTCTTTGATACTTATTATTTGTACTTTTCTGATAACGCGAATACGTCCCATCATAAATCAGAAGCAAACTCTCCTGAACATCAAGCAATTTTTTTGCAATTTAGGTCATATGATTTTGAATGAGATTATCTCTGTTAACAGAATTTAAATCAAAACAAAATGTTAAGACATCTTTTTCAAAAGATTGAATTATAGTTTTAGAATGTTCTGGATTTGACTGTTGCTTATCTACGTTCAATATAGAAGCTGATAGTTCATTAAAATGTTCTGTACATAGTTCAAAAAGAAACACAACAAGAGCTTGGATCACTGAACGAGATTGTCTGTTACGCAATTAAGTCGTTAAGACTTTTATTTCAAAAAAATTCTCTCTAAATAACCCAGTAAAAACTGTTATTTCTTTCTCTGAAAGACTAAATTCGCCGATTTTGTCAAGCAATGTCGAATCACATTTGACGGAAAGAGTTTTCATTATTTTGAGCAATTCTGATGCGTCGACACTTGAAGTGTTGGAATGCACTCCTAAACGGCCAAGATCTTTGTAATATATTCGATTTTTTAGAATATGAGTTGTATAACACCGATTTCCAGGTAGCATGTAGATTTCCTTTCTGATTTACGATTGGATTGGCGTTTCTTTAGGAATGACAGTTATATTTTTCTTCGAGAAACAAATGCAACAGTATTTATGAGTAGCAACTGTCCTCTGGATAGGAATTTTGAAGTACACAGCCCAGAAACAGCTTCCTTCGATTTGACCTCAACTTCGAATGTTGGGTCATCGGAAGTTGCGTCAGAGAAAGAAAGATCTGTTTCCGTTTCACAATTAGGATTTTTGTCAGAATTATCTCTATAAATAGAGATTTGGCATTTATTACATAGAATGTCATCTACAGCTATTTTTCTTTCAAGGCAGCGAAAAAAGGCATTTGCTGCAACCTCATCACTTACTAATTTTTTTTCTACCTACGCTTTCTTCAAGTTTAGTATAATAACCAACGTACATGAGTTTTTGTTGTAATGTAGACATGTTTGAATAATAGGGTCGCAATAAATATTTGAATCGCAAAAATTATGTTTTCAACTGAGTAGAGTAACGCATGAACGACTATTACTGACAAAAAACAAACAAAGATCGCAAAGTTAGATGGCACATTCACTAACGAGAATTGAGCACAAGAAATAAATGAAGATCGCAAGAGACACCTTTGGGTACTTGTAGTAATTGAAAGATCGCAATAAGTAGTAATATCGTTAAAGTTATCTTAGCAAACAAATAAACTAGCGTATAGTTGAGAATAAAGACCAAGATCAAGTGAAGCTCGCAGCGTGGATGGGCGCACATACGAGAACTAAAATCAGGAAACAATTGAAGATTACGCAATGAGAACGCAAGAGTACGTAAATTTCAAACAAGAACGAATGAAGATCACAGAGCAGAGTAATGCATAAACGACTATTACTAATAAGAAACAAATGAAGATCGCCAAGTTAGATGGCACATTGTCTAGAGAGAATTAAGATCAAGAAACAAATGGAGCTTGCGGCGTGGATGGGCGTACGTATGAGAATAAAAAACAGGAAACAATTGAAAATCACACAACGATTTGGCAAATATACGAAAATTACGAACAAGGACGAATGAAAACTGTAGAGCGGAGTCACGCATAAGTGACTATTACTAATTGAAAACACACGAAGATCGTCAAGTTAGATGGCACATTGTCTAAAGAGAATTGAGATCAAGAAATGAATAAAGTTTGCAGCGTAGAAGAACGCATGAACGAAAATCAAAAACAGGAAACAAATGAAAATCACACAATGAGATGGCACATAAACAAAAATTACAAACAAGATCAAATGGAGATCAGAGAGTGGAATGACGTTCGAACGAGTAATACCAACAAGAAACAAACGAAGAGCGCAAGATTATAGATAAAATTATACAATCAAAAAACTCATGTGTGCTGGCTATGATATATTTTTAAAAACACCCTTATTATAATAAAGCATCCCGATTTGTGAGAAGCGAGGGGACTCTCAATAATAAAGCACCCTGGAAAAATGAGTTTGAAGTCGTACTGCAGCCTCCTCGTGGTAAACTGTAGAAACAATAATTTGAATAGGCTAACTGCAGACGTTTATGAAGAAAATATCACTTATGATGTACTTAATTACATCAGTTACATCAATTAAAATGCTATCTTCAATTTCAACAACTTTTCTCTCCATGAAAAAATGCAATAGAGTTGTGTTCCAAAGTATACGGTCGGGAGCGGTGCACCATAACGATGCGCAGTGTTGCATGCGCGATTTTTACTTTTTGTTGACAATGTTTCACACCTTTGAAAAATTCAAAAAAAAAATAAGTTATGAAGAATATTCTAAGGAATGTTCCGGTAAAATAAGAATGTGATCACTTCAGAACATGACCCCCAAAAAATTTTTGAAAAATTCAAAGAAATTTTTTTACCTGTTATTTTCTTCAAAAAATTTTTCGATTTTTTTTTTTGAAATAGCCTCATTTGTGTCTACAACATATAATTTGTTCATCAAAATCGATCCGGACGTTTTCGAGAAGAACCACTTTTCAAATTTTTCTTTCCCCCTCCATAACTTCTACAAAAATAAATTTTATGGTTATCGTTGGGAAAAATTCTACTTTACACGGATGCGAACCTGTGACAGAAATTTTAAGTTAATACGTGCGGGGGCAGATTTTGTATGCTTACCCGGCTATGCCCTTTAAGAACAACAATAAGTATACAGATTATGAATTTTGACATCCTCAACGAAAGAGGGATTGCCAAAAGTGGATTAAAATGAGTTCTAATTTTTAACTGTGACGGTCACGAGTCACAACCTCATTTTCGTCAATATCTAAAAGATAACTTGCTTACGTTAAAATTCTCTGGGAAGTAGTGCGGGTCAATTACTCGCTCGTTAATCATTTCGAGCCAAGCATTCACTTACAAGCGGTACTGAAAGCCTCGGTTGCGAGTGCCTTCCGCATTTTCTTGAGCGTAAATATGTATATTCTACTGGTTAAATACACCCTCACGAGTGAGTGTGGATTTATCAGTCCACAGGATGTTGTTTAGGAACTGAGGATTTCCTTCATGCAACCTCCGTATCCATGTGCGGGACTGCATCCTCCTTGAGTGGTCACCTGAAATTCACTCCAGATGTAACTTTTGCTTTCAATTTGAGCTAGTTGAGTTTTTTCAGGCTTCGAATGGATTCGTATACAGAGCTCTAATTATTACAATCAAATCGACTTCAAATTAGGTGAAAAACGCACATTCGTCTGATGAAATGTCCCTAAGTTGATAAATTGAGCCGAAAAGAATCGTTGATTGAACATGAATCGGTTGATCCACAGTTGATCCACATTTGAGGAAAGAGTAAAAGACTGTTGCTCATGTGTGGGGAAAATATAAAAAGTTGACAATATCATGTCCCTGGAATATTATACTCTTGTGTTTGGAGGAATAATGTTCTTAATTACAGGGTTTTATTAGGCGTTTCTTCTGCAATAAGTTCCTACCTGCCAGTTCTTTTTACTTTACTCCTTATAAGAATAAATAAGATCAAATAGGAATAAGTGTCATCCCTAACGTGTGCTCGAGAACCTTTTTCAAAATGGCGTTATATCATTTTAAAGAAAGCTTAATATCTAATTGTCAAATATTACTTTTTATGTAATCCGGCATCAAAACAATTTCTCATTTATTTTATGGCTCAAGAGTTCAATTTTCACATTTTAAATAATTATTAATTGAAGATTATTAAGGATAATTCGAGGCGTGAAAATTCAATTACACTTGAAGTGTCTTTATTTGACCAAAACAACCGATTCAGAAGCCCAAAAAAGATCGTGCAACAATTCGGTGTCATCCAGTGACACGAGTTTATAATTAGAAGAAGCATATATTGTATAGGCGAGTTTACGAAGAAAATATTAATAAAAACATGTAAAGTTGGTTGCCGAACGCAAAATAATGGACATTCCCCTTATTTTTTAATTTGAAAATAATTTCTATTCGAAGTAATCAAAATTGAATTGCAAATGAAAGTACTCAATGTGGAACGCTTTCGAATTCCAAATTTCTAAAATTGAAGCTGAAAATTGAAAATTTTTTGGTTCTAAATATTCGATTTATAACTACTCAATTTAAATAAGCAGTCAAATATTGTTCATTATTTCAAAAAAATGTTCTCTATTTTAATTACAAAATTTCAAATTGAATGGTTCAAGCATGGATTATTGTGGACTGAAACAATATTTGAATAGAATTTGAAGTCTCTAAAATTTTCAGTTAGAAAATAAATTCACTATCATTTCCCGGTTTTTCTCTGTCTAGAAAAATTCCCGGTCCAGCGGCCACCATGAATTATGTAATTGACGTTTCATTAAAATTATTTCATATAATTAACTTTCAATGTAAAAATATGATGAAAATGAGTATTATGACGATAATTAAGACATTTTATTTATTTAACAAAAATAAATATCATATACAAACTAAGGGTCCGAGAAAATCAATAAAATAAGAATTCTATTTCTGTAATTATTTGTTTAATCATTACAACATAAAGAATAATATTGATTATATAATAATTTTCATATTTCAAGCCTTAAAGGGCAGATTCAGTTGCTATTTTGACTTTCAAAATATGGAAGAAGGTTGATATCAAAAAATTGTCAATAAATACAAGAAATTATAATTATAAAATAAGAGCTTACTCCTTTTTTTCACAAATAATTATTTTTACACTTATTTTAATCAACGTACATGGAAAATAATTGTTTTATATTGATCTGAAATATTTTTTTCCATTCAACTCAAATTTAAATAATTTCATTTTTTTTATTGTCGTTCATATGATATTGAAAAAATTTAAATTTACAATTCTAATGAGATAAATAGTCCCAGGAATCATGACGGTCCCAATAATCGTGAAACTTGATTATAATTTGAATATATTGATGAAAGGTATGTTAAAAGTAACATATTATGGTAAAGCTCGTTCAATTTTCGTATCCGATAGTATCAAATGGAATTTCAATTCATTCAAATCAGATAATAGGCAAAAAAATGATGTCACGATTACTGGATCTAAGTTCATGATTAGGCCTAAGAGAAACCGTTTTACGGGGAGAAGAATTCAGATTTTTTGAATAACCTGCTTCTCCCCACGTGAAAAAATTCCCCGGAAAATACGCCACGGAAACTCTACGAAAATTCAAGATGGAAATTCCGTTGAGTTTTTGTGAAAATTCCACTAACTTTCCGGCTGCGAATTCCAGCCTGTAATAAACCCAGGAAACTCCGAAAAAGCTATACTACCTTCACCTCTTGGTCGCACCTCAATGGCTGCTATGATGACCTCTCATTGTACAACATCTTCCAAGTGCACCAGATGTACGAAATAAATCTTCCTCAAGGAAGTTGAGTTCTGCATAATAATTCGTCATTTCCCAGTGGTTACTGGGACAACCCGTCATTGTACAACATCTTCGAAGTGCAGCAGTTTTTAAAAATACATCTTTCTCGAAGAAGTTAAGTTCTAAATAATAATTGGTCGCAACCCCAATGGTTTCTATAATGACCCCTTATTGTACAACATCTTCTGAGTGCACCAGGTATACAAAATACATTTTCTTTGAGGAAGTTAAGTTCTAAATAATAATTGGTTGTTTTCCAATGGTTACTCAGGAGATCCCTCATTTTACAACATCTTTCGAGTGCGCTAGGTATACAAAATATATAGGTGATTTTCCATAGGGAGAGCACTGTTGTGTCTGAAGAGATAAATTACTCAAACTATTGGTGATATCAATATGAGACTCAGTGAAAATCTTCATTTTGTAGCTTCGTAACATGATTTGCGATAAAAAATTGATTTATAAAATCATGTACCAGAATAAAATAACATGAAATACCCGAAAGACGGTTTTGGATCATGTCCACAAATACGAGAGGCACGATTTAGAGTTATATAGTGAATGTGAACTAAACTGTCTTTAAATAAATGATTAATGGTCTTAAAAAGCAACTCAAACTGTAGGATTTTCAACTTTGCTATTTTGATTAAACTATAATATCCATAACAATATTGCTATCTTTATTTTGGTGTTTTCAATAATATTATAATATCTCAGTCTTGACTTTAACTCTGAGTAGACTATTGAAGAGTCGCAGGTTGGCATAAGCGGGTGAGAAGAAACTCTGCTTTTACATTCACGTTTAACCGTTTATTTATTGTAAATTTCTGAGATAATACGAGTATAATGGCACATCAAGTGTTTTTACAATTTCATCCTGGTTATAGTTTCTTATATAAGATTTTGAGTGAATTCTCCTTTTCATCTCTTTTTACATAGGTGAAGCTACCTGACGATGCAATCTTATGTCTCTTTTTATTCAATTAAATTGATCTTTACATAACTATAAAGCTTAACTATGAGCTCTTTGCTGATCAGTGTTTAATTTTGTGCTTGGGCTTATATCGGGCTCATCCAAAAAGTGCCCACTTTGGGCATTGGTTGGGCTGAGCGTTACAGCCCTTTGAGTAGCCCCATTGAGCAGTGTTTAGGGTGCCCAGTTGGGGCCCAACTATTGATTGGGCAATCTAGTCGGAGCCAAATCTGGCATCAATCCACCTTTTCACACGGGTCGTGCTCATCCTTCTGATCTATTACGGTATTCTACAGGATAATTTCTTATCTCAGCTCAGCACAAAATGACACAAGTCTTATGCTTATGCAATAATTATTATTTAAGAATAATTAGATTTCACAATACTCGAGGAACTAATTCCTATGCCTATCCACGGAAGTTATATTCTGACTGGAGGCTTCACCCTTTACACTCTTGCTGGTCCTCGACCTGCGCGGCTGATCACCCAGCCGTCGATTGCCCGAAGTGCTCGCGCTCGGCCTTTTTATGCCGTCCTTCGCCAGCTCCGTACTCTGGTCGCACCGAGTGTGGGTGAGATTTCGCGAGCGTGCGCTGTGTTCTTGCATATGCAGACTGTTAGTTTTGTGAATCAGCGACGCTCTGGATCGACTGGTTGTCACTTTCCAAGGGACTTATGTAACTTACATGTTACAATATAAATTAAAATATGGGTGTCTCCAAAAATTTTGTAGACGTTACGGCAATAGGTATATCGCTATGGTTTGACTGTTATCATCAATTTTCTGGGCCCGGATTTGTGATAAAATTGAAGAAAAAACCTCTCGCTACTTATATCATGAAAGTTTTATGAGTAATAGTATGTACTTAACCTGAAACCCACAAAAAGTGCAAGGAAAATGTTGCGTATTTTTATAAGTATCCACTGAGGTATCTCGTGATATCTCTTATATCTCTCATTAAAATAGAATGAATCAACTGTAAAAATGTCAAGTAAAAATGGATGAAACAATTTTCCAGAAGGTTTTCTGATTCGTTCTGTTTTCCGTCTGTAGAAATTCGTCTAATAAAATTTTGCAAAAAAATGATTCAAGAGATGATTTTGTGAAGAAATGATTTTTTTGGTTGGACAAATAACAGAGTCAACGAATGGTACAATTGCAGTAAATCTAAATTCAAAACAATTTTTATTTTCATTGGTGAACCCTTTGATACTCGACCCTGAATTTCGTTTAAGATTCTCTTTACTCCTTGTTTACGTCGTATCTTTTCTGAAATTGCAGAATCTTTTCACGCTTTATAATTATACAATTTTATTATTTTGCTCGCAATCAACAATTAAAAGCTGTGATTGTAAATGTTGATTTCTTTTGACGCTTTGTATTATAAATTTTATTCTTTCACCCACAATCAACAATTAGAAGCTGTGATTGTAAATGTGATTTTTTAGAGATTCTGCAGTGATAATTTAAAGTTTGTTTAATTTTGACGAATATAATTTCATGCTTTGATTAGAAAATCGAATGAAAGAATGACCAATAATCGTAAAGAGAAAGCATCAAGTCCGCCACAATTTGTAAAGGAACAGCAATAATCGAGAAAAGCAAAGAGAGCTGTCGCTGCAAGAGAAACGTTGAGGAAAATTGAAGCAGATCCCATTGAAAAAGCTGAAGCTCAAGTAATGTGACATTTCAGGTAGAATTTCTTAATTTTTCCTTCAAAAAACATAACTTTCAATTTAAAATCGATGATAAATATCTTATTAATCATTCCAAAAAATATGTCGTTAGAAAAGTTTTCTAAATTTCATAAATAAGTGATATTTTCCATTCAATAATACTATAAATTGTATTAAAATGTTAGTAAATGTTAAGAATCAATCTTGTGCAAAAAATTATTTTGATCAACCAGAATATGTGACAAATGATAATTCATAGTAAAATGTTGTATCCATTAGAATTTTTTTTTTTCATAAACCTGTGTCAATAGTGGAAATTCATTTTAACCTTTTTATTAAAACTTGAATTTTTCCACTCTCATGAGTTATAATTCAGGTCTGGAGAAAGAAAATGAAAAAAATTATCAATCTGACGCTTCTAAATACAAGCTTTTAAATTTGAGATAGATATGGAGAGACGAAAGAAGATAAATAAATTCTATTGATGAAGGACCTTAGTGAAAAAGAAAAAAATGGCTCGAAGGATAAAATCAAGAAAATATAATTCCAATAAAAATTCTACAAATGGGACCAGTATTGGACTTGGAAAAGCGGTGATCAATTCAGTAAAGTTTTTTCTCAGAGATGACATTAGCCTTTGTTGCCCCGCGAGAAAAGATCGTGTGACGAAAAAGAAGTAAAAAAGCAAAAAAGATACCTGACAGATACTTTGAAGGAGTTGCTTCGAAAGTATTTAAATTGTTCCATCTTTTCGGTTAATCACTCTGCATTCTTCAAGCTTCGATCGTTTTACGTTATAGCCCCAAAAGTTACAGGAAGAGACATGGGCCTTTGTATGCCCCATAAGAATATGAAGCTTCTGATTAAAGAAATGAATTGTTTTAAAAGTCATCAGGCAATACAATATAAGGCAAGTGTTATCTTCCTTCTGTTGTGACAGTCAAAATGAAGACTGTCTTTTAAGAAAATGAGTAGTCTGCAAAGGTAAAAAGATAGATTATCTTCCACATGAGGTAGGTTCTATAATCCATCAAAAACATCGGGTAACTGAAAGGGAACAGAGGATTAGTTGGGAAAATCAAAAAGAACATAACAGTACAACGTACCGTTATGTAATTCTTGCATTTCTCAGTACGTGATATAAAAAAAAATTTCGAAGAAGCGTTGCCAAAATTCATGAACCATGTAGCAAGAATCGCTCATCAATACAAATTCTGTAATCATCTTAAAAAATCTTTGTCCGACAAAGACCTTGTATTGCACATTGATTTTTTGCAAAACTTTTTGACTAAGTATGGGACACAACCTATAGCAGTTCACTTTGGAGCATCGAGAGAGCAAATCGCCTCACATACGGGTATGCTTCATACAAAAGGGTACCATGAAGCATTTTGCATTATTTCTGCTTTTCTCAGACACGATCCTTCTGCAATTATGGCACACACCACACCTGTAAGTGAAAATCATCTTGAAGATTATCCTAAAATAACGCACTTGCACTTTCTGAGTGATGGTCCGACCACTCATTACCGAAAAAAATCTATGTCCGTCCTCTTAACCACGTGTCTCGCAGACCAATTTAAACAAATCGATTCTATCACGTATAATCATGTAGAAGCTGGACACGGTAAAAGTGCTGCTGACGGAGGAGGTGCTACCATTAAAAGAGCAGCAGATCAAGTTATTGCGCATGGAAACGACGTTGTGGATGTGAATAGATTATTCACAGTTCTTCAAGATGAACCGGAAAGAGTTTTTATTGAAGTCGTCACTCCCAAAGATATTGACAAAGTCGATCAGCACCTGCCAGGAAAGGTGAATACTTTTAAAGGGGTCTTGCGTGCGCATCAGTGGACTTGGAGGAAAAACAACGTGAATAACATATTTTTTAATCAAATGAGCTGTTACGACTGTCCTGAAGTCCATCCATGTACTCATTACAGTTTGTAAGAACTGTGATGAATAAAACCACAGCTTTTGGAATCAAAGAAAACCAAACATGCAGAACCAAAAGACACAGTAAGACAGAAAAGAATTATTCTCTGAATAAATTGATTTGCAGAAATTCTGGAATATTTTCCTATTCTTTGGAAAAATGAACCATAGTTACACGAATGTAAATAATGCATGACGTCAAAAAGTCCTAGAAGCACTTGACATGAATTTGATGCGTGACTACTTTCAGAAAATTTGTTTATGATGTTAATACATCTAATTATTGTAAAAAACAATGACTCAAACATATTTTTGTTTCTTATTTTACTTTTTTCAAAAGTGCCCCTTGTATAAAGAATCACCCATATCTTCCTTGATGGAGTTGAGTCCTACATAGGGATTGGTCGCATCCGAACGGTTACTGGACGACTCGTCATTTTACAGCATATTTCGTGTGCACCAAGTATAAAAAATACATTTTCTTTGAAGAAGATGTATTTTTTCACACCTGGTGGATGTAGAAGCTGTTGCACAATGAGGGGTCGATCAGTAACCGTTAGGGTGTAGCCAATCACTATTTAAAAATCAACTTCTTTGAGAAAGGGATATTTTTCACACCTGGTGCACGTTGAAAGTATTGAAGAATGAAGGGTCATCTGAGTATCAGTTAAGGTCCGACCAATTCCTTTTTAAAAGTCAACTTGCTCAAGAAAGATGTATTTTCTACACCTGGTGAACTTGGAAGATGATGTACAATAACGGGTCGTCCCCATAACCGTTGAGATACAGCCAATTCCTATTTAAGAGACAGCTTCCTCGACGAAGATGTATTTTGTACACCGGGTGCACTCAGGAGACGTTGTACAATTAGGGATAATCCCAGTAATCATTGGTGTGCGACCAATCATGATTTAGAACTCAACTTTACCGACGAAGATGTATTTTGTACACCTGGTGCATCCGGAAGATGTTGTACAATGATGGGTCGTCCCAGTATTTGTTGAAGAACGATTAGTTGCTATTTAAAAGTCATCTTCCTCGAGAAAAACGTATTTTTTTCACCTAGTGCAAACGGAATATGTTGGGTCGACGGTCGAGACCTGCGGAAATTGACCGGGGGCAGAGGTAAAAGTAGTACAGCGTTTTCTCGAAACTTTCTGCGTCTATTACATGGTGGAATCTGCAAACGGAAAATGAGTGGAATTTCCACAGAAAGTCAACGGAATTCTCAACTTGAATTCCCGTAGAATTTACGTGGAGTACTTTCCGGGAAATCTTTCCACGTGGGCAAACCTGAACTTTTGTAAGATGTTAAGGGTGCAGCTTATCCCCTAAGGGAATGCGATTTACCTGGGATTTCGAAATATTGTGCTCGCGGGAAAACCGTCGGCAACTTGTCATGTTGTTCCGATGAACGGTTTGAAGGATCAAGTCATCGTAATAACCTAGCCTGTGCTCTTCTCGGTGCCCTCCACCTCCATGCCCTTGCCTTACTGGAGTCACCTGGGGTGGATAATGGCATTTTTTACCATTTGTCTTCAATTGTCAAAGGAAATAATAAAATAATGACAAGTGATGGTAAAGTTCTACCTGATTTTTATCAAAAATCCTTTGTACTAAACGCTGAAAACTTTGCCAATTAGGTTCTGCTAGATTAGGGAACCGCTTATGGTACAAACGCTCAGCTGCCCTCCCAATTTGATGGCACTCCCCGTAAATAAGAAGCATATCTACATATTCACCAACCGAATACTCGTGTGCTATATTTTTGAATGAAATAATGACGAAATATAAACAATTTACAATAAACTAAATAGAAACTATCTATCTTATACTCTAGATCGTCCAAAGGAGACCTCAATTATTTTCTGAAAACGGAAATCAGTTTATCTGCCAATCTCAAGTCAGATACTCAAATTTTCTATTTTTACACACACTGTAAGAAATGTGACCATTATATATATAGAGAGAGAGATTTCCATAGCTGTATGAAATTCACAATCTATAGCAAGAATTGTAGTAATTTCACAGCAGAGATCGATGGTAGTTCACAGCATTGAGGGAAAATTACAGAATGTTTTAGTTTCTTTCTGTAATTTTATACTGTTCCTGTGTAGACCTTACAACTTATCTGTAAATTTCTCACAAAGATCACAAGTATTTTTGTCTCATGATTGTTGTGGAAAAATTATATGAAACTTTTTACAGTGTAGATGGATAACTATTCTGTTTTGTTGTTTGATAGATTTGGCCACGATGTAAATTTCCTCAGTAAATAGTAATAAAGAAACAAATCTTTATAGATATATGTCTTTATTGTTTTCATAGGCACTTTCTTTTAGTGGTAGCGGGTGAATGAAGCGTGATCGGTATTTTAAGATATAGACTACATATTGTGGACCTATCCCTGTAGTGCAACGAACGATTTTCCCGGAAGATTGACGTTTTCATCCCCCTTCACTCTTTTAGTAATTAACGTTCCGCAAAGTAACATTGGGATACTTTGGAATTCTTCCGCTTAAAGTTATAGGTGTTGTTTTTGAGAGTTGTTAAATATTATTTTGGGGGTTCAAAATATGACCTGCAATTTTCTAAAGGTGATCTGTGACTATTTTCAATTAAAAAATTTTATGGCTGTCTTACATGGAGACAATTTCGAATTGATTCGTTAAAAGTGCTAGGAATGCTCTAAGCGATTGCTAAATATTACTGTGGGGATACAAACATAATCTGCAGTTTTCTGAAAGGGATCTGTGTGACTTTTTCCATTTTTTTAAATTTTATAGCTATTCTAGAAATATATGCAAGACGAATAAGCTTTACCCTCCAATTCATCTTACAAATATATGAGAACTTTCCGAATGACGAATGTGATAGCGGCTATTTAGACATTTTGTGGAATATTGAATAATTATTTACCATACCTAGTTTCCCTTATGCAGAGAAAATGAAAATCATCATTGGTATGGTGTTCTTCAACTCAGCAGTCTTCACTAATTTTGTTGGTATATATAATAAAATCTATAATTTCAAGTGCATTTCCGAATGAAGTAACATTATTACATATTCGAAACCGTTCAAATAATTCAGAAAAAAAATTCATAGAATTATTATCAGTAATATTGCAACATGTAACATGTAACTTGAATGAGCAACGTATATCTTTTACAGAGTTAGCTATGCTGACATGTATGCTGAACCGCAATTACGGACACAGCTCACAAATTCATACTGGTCCTCTTTGACCGCTTGTTCGACTTTTCGAAACAATAGTTTATAGAACTGAAACTACAGCTCGTATACTTCGTTTTTCGAAAGCAAAATTTTGTGACGTTGAAGTAAAAGATGAGTACATCATTGGAATAATCTTAACGGATAGATGGTTGCATCCATTCCTTGATTCTGAAGAAAAAAGTTTTGAAGTGAATATGCATGAATAATAAATAAGACATAACATAAAAAATATGTTCATCAAATAAAAGTATTTTCTTTATCATTTTTATTTTATTATTTAACAATTTTTCAATTGTTCAGATTCGGGAATTTTATAATCAGGGTATTTTTCTGTGTCGGCAATTTTATTTTGTGAATTTTCAATTTCGGTAATATCATGAAAAGTTGGAAATTTTATGGTTCGGGAAATTTAAATTGTCAATTTTCTGCTTTTAGGAATTTTATAATTAAGATATTTTTCTGTGTTGACAATTTAATTTCGGGAATTTTCAAATTCGTTCATGTCATAGACAGTCGGGAATCTTATTATTCGAGAATTTTAAATTGTCGTCAATCTTCTGATTTCGGGAATTTTCTATTTCGAATATTTTCTTTTTCGGGAATTTTTCAGTGACGGGAATTTCATTTTCCTGGATTTTTCTGTAGTCCCCTCAATTTATACACATTCCAGAAAAAGAATGTTTGGAGGTCATTTCTTTAATTTTAGAACCTCACCTGGAAGCTTAACAGATATTGTTGCCAAGTCTTTAATTAGTTAAAGAGAGACTCATGAAATGCAAATATCTTAAACAAATAAGCTCAACGCATCCAATTCGCCTTCACAAATATAATTATAAAATCATTTCGGGAGGGGAGTGATATAGCAGTTATATAATGAGACATTTGGTAGGATACTTGTTAATTATTATACACTGTCATCTAAATTTTTACGATACGTAGTTTTCTTTACTGAGAGAAAATGAAATTTATTATTGCTATTGTGCTCTTACACTTAGCGATTTTTCCTAACATTGTTGGTAAGTATAATATTATCTATAATTTAAAGTCCATTTTCAATTGCAGTAAATTCACTTTCTGTTCGAAATTGTCCAAATAAGCTTCAAGATGGTTTATCATTTTGAACAAAGGTCACATTTTCAGATGCAACACATTTTAGAATAGAAATATGTGCGATTTAGGAAAAAATATTGTTTAGTTCGTAAACCTGAACTCAGAAAAATATTTGTCTTGAATCAAAAAAACCGTTTCTTTGATATATCCAGACAAAAAGTTATGCATTAGGATGGTCAAAAAATTTTATATTTTGGAATTTTCGACCGGTGAGTTTGCCAAATCGTTCTCTCATAGAAACAAATGAATACGTGTTTTTTTATTTATAAAAAAATTATTTTTAGTGCTCATTCAAATACTTTGAAGTTTTCTCTCGATGTATGAATTGAAATAGATAACGGTCAATTCCGCCCCAGATACCTGGGTGCAGTTCCCCCACTACGCAGCTCCCCCTCACTAAGCCGAACTTCTCTCATCGAATCTCGGTCAGCGGAGAGTCCCTCGTACTTAATGAGGATTAAAGTGCAAAATATAAAAAATTTTAGATATAGGATTTGGTAATTTAGAAACATACTATTCGAAATCTACGAATTACGACTATTCAAGCGATATGGTATGTTATTTGCCTTGAAAAGTTGAAAATTGAAGAATAAATGTTCAATTTTATGTGACATGGTCTCATGACCAGCCTCATTCCAGTTTATTTTTTTGAAATTTACTGCAGTAACTCAGATTCATTAGTGCGGGAAAATTTCAGAAGCTTAAGTTCATAAATTTAGTAGAAACTTTATCGCACTCAAAATTTACCTAAAAAAAAATTAGAAGATTTTGGCAATTAAAATGGCCGGACCCTGGATTAAATGAGGATTAAAAAATTGAAAAATTCTCAAACCTTTGCAAAAATGTATTTTTCTTCGTATTCTACGTAATATGCCTAATTTTAAAAAATCTTGTAAGATTTCGATATTTTCATTTTTTTAACAACAATTTTTGCAAAACGCTCCACATTTTTGAATTTTATTTCGATAATTGGAAACCACCACTATTGATAACTTAGAAATTGGTCAGTTTGAAAGGTTTGAATTTAAAAAACTGTCTGATTATGAACATTTTGATTTTATATTATTCGATTTGAAACATTTTCTAACTTTCTAGTTTGAAGATGTCTATAATGAAAGCTTTTTGGAAACTATATAAAAATTTTACGAATAATTTTTTCTACCTGCATCTCTTCATACAAAAGAACTTCCAACAGAAATTCCAAAGATTTCAAGGAATTTCAGTGAATTTCACAAGATTTAAGGGATGTTACAGAACCTCCAAGTATTTCAAAGATTTTAAAATTTTCAAGGGATTTCTAGAGAACTTCAGGAGATAATTTTAATACATTCTATTCCCAAGTGATCTAAAATCATGTCTACAGATTTCTAACTATTTCAAAGATTTCAAATAAATTCAAAAGGAGTTGGGAGATTTGAAGGTATATCTACGGATTCAAACAAATTCCAAAGATTTTAATGGATTTAAAAATATTTCAAAGATAATAGGGATTCAAGAGATTCCAAAGAATTTGAATGGATTTCAGTGAAATATCAAGCGGTTTTAAAGATATCAAGGGAATTCGTAGATTTTGCTGTTGCAAACTCAATTTCCAATTTTCTTCAATTTCAGTTGAATCAATTATAATGTTGATATAATGTTCTTCATGTACAAATTACTGAATTTGTTTTTGATTTCAAATGGAACAGGAAATTTATTTACTTAAGGCTCATCGGCCTTGAGGAATACATTCTCAACATAATACTCGCGCTCGATTTTCTGTGCTCACCCTATAATATATACAAATAAACAGTTAAAAAGGAGATAAAAAATTATCTTAATGATTTACGATCAGTCTTATGAAGAAATGTTTAACGGCAATTTTATTTGACTTTTTAGAAGCACAAATTCTACTCTCCAGATTTTTTTTGTCATCTTCAGTCGTTTGGCTCAAAGATTAAAATAAAAATATTCCAATATGATTTTTCATACTTGAAAAACAAACTGTGCCTCCTACCAACAAATATTTAAAGGAAAGCTTATGGGTCTTCTTATAGCAATAATTTTGATATCTCAACTTCTTTTCGTATCTTGCGTTATTTGGCTCAAAATTTAAATTTTCGAGTTTTCAAAAAATTCAAAAAGTTGTTTTGACAAACTTGTAGGGCTTTCAGAAATTTTCAAAATGCTCTAACCTTTTGAATTTTCATCCAAGGTGGCTGCCTGACAAACTTGACTTTCAGTTTTTGACACTAAAATAGTGTATCAAAGGCCAATTGAATAGATTCATTCTTTCAAGTCATCGTGCTCACAGATAGACATACAGCATACATACATACAGACATACATACATACATACATACATGCATACATACATACATACACATATACACACAGACATACATACGGACAGACACATTCGTAAAGACCTGGGGGGGGGGGGTCAAATTTCATACAAATATAATACCTTCTCTGATAAGAATGTAAAAATGCTGTTTGACAAACTCGATCTTTCTTTTCGGTCCCTAACTACGTGTGCCCAGGCGCAACCACGATATTCAGTTTTCACATAAAACTAATACATTCTTATTATAATGAGAATGTAAACATAATATCCAAAAAAAAGTGGTTCTGAGCGAATATCTAGGTATAATTTAGGCAGAAAATTTTGTTAAATAAAATGTTATTGTAGATTGTGTCGTTTTTCCAAAAAGTTAATGTACCAAAGGTCAATCTAATAGATTTATTTTTTCAAAAATGATTGTGCTCACAGACAGAAATACAAACATACATACATACATACATACATACATACATACATGCAGCCAGATATAGAGACAGACAGACGCATTCGTGAAAGCCTGTTTTTCGGGTTTAGGGGATCTCAAAACGTGGACATTTGATGAACACAGGGGAGGGGGTCAAATTTTACACAAATCTAATACCTTCTCTGATGAGAATGTATGTATGTATGTATGTATGTATGTATGTATCTTTGATGCCTTTAAGAATACAATATTTCTATGTCAAGAGAGAGCCACTATAAACGAAGTAATATATGTATACCTGTATATTACTGAAAATTAGAGGTATATGTACAAAAGAATTTGATTCTCACTGGTCAAGCACTTCAGTTGTTTGTGATCATTTAAATAAGGAGAACGCCCTAATTTTCAAAAACGTGTTTATGAAGTTATATGTTGTGCGGAGAGTCGCTGGATCAGTATAAGACAATGATAGATGTAGATTGTCTCCGTTATTGTATGTAAACTACGCAAATTGTGACCTCTAATGGACGAATGAATCGGACATTTTGTAAGTATAGGTAGGAGGTCCTCCTTTTCACGTAGAGAACACAATTGACATATTTCTTGTGGGTCAATTACAGTAGTACCATCTTTTGAGGTCAGCCTAATAATGAATTTGGAAGATGTTCTAAGCTGGATGAAAATGCGTTTAAAATGAAACGGGGCTTTTGACAACAGATATTGCTGAGGCTGCGGGTCCCTGTAAAAAATTTGTTATGAATGACACGCAAATTGCTATTTTCCAATCTTATCAAATCTTGAGAGAACATGTATTCATTATATCTGTTAACCATGTCCACACTTTGACCTTTAAGGGTGGTACCATTTAGTTCAATTAAATTGTTATTAATGCCCGCACGATATGTTTTAATTTGCCCAAATACATAGAATAAGCCCAATTCTAATCTGACTAAAACGTAAGGTGTGTTTCTCGGTAGGCGAAAAAGATTCTTGAAAAAACGAATCTGTGCTTTCTCGTAGACTTCTAAATAGTTCAGACCGACAATATGAGACGCATATAATAAGGTGCTTTTCATAAGTGAGTCCTGTATTTTGATAATAGAAGGCCAGGAGGAACATTTAATTCAGATTAATATATTGTAGACCGCTGCCGAAGCTAGGTTGGCTCTGCTAGCTGCGGCATGAGCTGCCAAACAGAACATTCCTGATCTAGAGAAAATCGTACCAATATAATCAAAACAAGAAATAAACTCCAGCTGACTACTATCATATTTCAGACCAAAAAGTTTTTCGCCAATTCGACCTTTTCTGGAAATAGTATACTTGATTTTATCTTCATTGACCGTTAATTTATTTATGTTACAATATTCTTGCAGGGCATCGAATTTTCTTATTGCATTAATTTTTGATTCGGCTTGAATAATCAAATTATCTGCATAAATTAAAACAATAATATAATAAGCGCAGCGGAAAGTCAATAGCAATAAAAATATAGAAATTGCGAGTTTCTTAGACCATTTATTTGTTAGAGAAGGAAAATATTCGGCTTTAAAGAAGAAAAATCTCTATAGGGTTCCAAAATATTTAATTCAGGGAACCTTATAACAGTTGTACAATTTTAAATAAATTGACCAGTATCCCAAGGGTTCGGGAAGCTGAAATAAATTGTAACGAAATTTCACTCCCAGGCAATCATTTCACAATTACACTTTTTAATGTGAAAATATCTAAAAATATGTATACATCTTCAAAGAGTTGCATTAGAGCTTTTTTGAGATAATTTTAAGGAAAATATTGTATAAACGAATTTAATTGACCTATTTGTAATATTTTTAATACTAATACCTACATTTTTCAATGAATTTTATAGTCCACAATATATCTTCGAAAAAAAGGTGAGAGAGAAAGCTGAACTAGACCTAAGTAAAAACTTAACTTGATTGACTTAAATATAATCCTCATTGTTTTACATTTCAAAATTATTTTTCAATGACAATCAATTATGTATTACATTTCATCTAAATCATATATTGCAGCTTTGATTTTTTAGAGTCATAAACGTTGATGAATTTCCATAGCTCATTCAATCTATGTAGTTACAAAAGGAAATAGTTTATTACAAACACATGAAAATAGTTTTAGTATTTACTTTAATATCCCCAAAAAAATATTTTAAATGAAGTTGACTCACCCAAAGCAAAAGTCAACAGAGCAATAAATTTATTATTCGTGAATTGCTTCTTACGAAAAAAATTAGTAATAGCTTAGATGCGCTGTTTTATTTCCTTAGAGAAGGAAATGAAAAGAAATCGAAAACAAGTAATCAAGTGACAAACAATTTGAGATGACGTGACACAGAGATCGATTACTTATTTGAATGTGATTTGATTTATCTTTGTATGAAGAGATTTTTCCTTGCAGGATCTCACACGCACTTTGGAGCATTTTCAACTTATACATTTTTTTTTCAACTGCAAATAAACAGAACCATGAAAACGTTCCTTAGTGCCGTTTATGTCATTCCCAAAAATTTCAACTCAATCTCATTTCGTGTGGATCAAAGTTGTTTGAAAAAAAATTCTGACGAAGCTCCAGTTTTAATTTCTTCGAGAAATTTTTTGTACAAATTTCCACCCAAATGATGTATACAAACGTAAACTACTGTTTCTTTTTGCATTTCCCAAAGTTTCAGAGCGATATTTTATTTACAGAAAAAGTAAATTGTTCAAATAGTAAAGGTTAAAAGTCGAGCATTAGTTTGGTCACGTGACTCATGTTAGACCCCTACAATTGCTGGCCGACTGCTGGTCCTACCAGTTTCTCCGGTGCGCGGGCGAGAGACGGTGTTCAACCAAGCGTGAAATGCCAGCAGCGTATAGATCAAGGCGCTGTGCGCGTGTACTCAAGTTCAAACTCACGTTCGGAGACTGCGTAATATTAGGAAATGGTTCACACGTCCCTGATTGTTTACGGTTTGGGGAACCCCGCTTCAGAGACCGAGGCCAGTGAGGGTACTCCCGTCACTGTTTCTAAACCGGGGTTTGAGTGTAGTTCTTAGAGTATCCTAACTTACATATTAAATTCAACGCTGGAGAAACGCATTCGCAGAAAATCCGCAAGCACCGAGAATAAACCGCGCGCGCTACGCACTAAAGTACCATATGTTATATATTTGCCTCATTAAAAAAGAAAGTCACTCATTTTCTCATGTCATAGAAGTCTGACCAATGCCAGGTCTGGGCCAGACTAGACGGACAAGTCGATAGAAAAAGAAAACAGTTGTTTTAATAGTGTTAAGTACTTTTGTTTCATTTCTTTAGGCACACCCTGCAAATTTTTGTTTGTACACAAAATTTTGTTGATCGACACTTAAAAATTTGTATATTTCAGAAAGCGAATCAGCACCAAACCTGGGCCATACCAGACTTTCAGGATGATAAGAAAAAACGTCTTGTTTTCATTGTGTGAATTTCTTATTTCCTATCAATTTAGACAGATCAGACCTTCCAAACTAGACGGTCTAGATAAAGCCAGACCAGCGCGCGTTTCATAAATGAATTTTTCTTTTTCTATTTTCGATTTCTAATATGATATAGGCTTCATTTTGTTTGAAGACTGAGTAAAAAATTATTATGAAATTATGTTACAAGACGAGAGTTATATAATTTACAGAGGTTTTTGTATATTTGAAAAAACCCTTCTATCAGAAAAAGTTGTTGAAACATTATCTTACTCACCAGTTAATCACAAGTTGTACTTGAATGCTGTTCGCATAATTTCAAAAATTTCAAAAAATAAAGATTTTTTATATCAAAAAAAATTTTTTAGCGAGATTTGTTCGATATAAAAAATACTTCTATCGCATCATAAAACAATATCCAATAAACATTACTTATCTTTGAGGAACTTCCGATTAAATTTAGTTGAGGCTCACCATAAATAGCAATAATATTTCAGTTTAAAAAAAAAAATATTAATTATAAATATGCAGATGGTTCGCAGCTTTCTATAGACAAATAAATTTGAATAACATTATCATTTTCAATATTCTTATAATAATAGAAAATTTGTTATAGAATATATTAAATACATTAAAACCCAATTTCTTGTGTTTAATTTGATAATTGCAGTGTTTGTAGAAAAAATATCTGGTATGAAAAACGATTAAGATAACTAGATTCGAAAATCTCATTACGATCGTCCGTTTTGTTAAGAATCTCGATCGGATGAGACGAGACGATATTAAAGTATCGTATGGCAAACCGAGGTTATGTAAATTATCGATTCTCTTATCGACTCGCTCGAATGCAGCTCTAATTGGGTGGGATAAACTATGGGAATGATTACAAAATATAATATGAACGAAATAATTACTTTTCGTTAAAAATAAATTTAAAATTAAGGACCATTGTTTATTCTCTTATTTATCATAAAATTCAAATTATACTATCAAAAGTCGAAATTTCATACAGAGACTTTTGAATTTAGAATTGATATTAAGATATATTGAGGAAAATAATCTAATCACAATATCAATGTTTATGTTAAAGATTATGAAATTCATATAAAAATATAGGTATTAGTATTGAAAATTTCACAAATAGTTCAATTGAATTATTCAATATACAATATTTTCCATAAAATTAACTAAGAAAAAGCTCTAATACAACTCTATAGTATATATTTTTCAGATTCTCTCATAGTAAGAGATATTCAGTAAAATCTGTAAATTTTGTACAAAGTACATTCAGTAAATGATTTTTTTTTTGATTTTACAAATTTGTTGAGGTTCCCTAAATCAAATATTTAAGTACCCTATAGAGATTTCTCTTTCAAAAACAATTTCCTTTCATGAACAGAAGTCCATTTGAGGCAAGATGGGGTACACTATTTACTGAGTACTCCATCTTGCCCCGTATTTTTATAATACTTAGTATGGTGAAATTTTGTTGTTCCGTTTTAGAAAATGGTCAGAAACTATCGAAGAAAGACTAATAGAGGGGAGTGGGGAAAAGAAGGTATGGAAAAAGCAATTTAGGATGTATTGGATAAAAAAAAAGATACAAGAAGGCAAGTAAGTTTCACGGAGTTCCTCAAACTACCACATCGCACGAGAAAAACTCGAGCATCATTTGTCATACAAAATTCTTAAATAAATATTTATTGGTTCGAAAACTGTTGACAACAGGAAGAAATGTGAGCAGAACTAAAATATGTAGTTTAACATTAAAATTTCTCTAAAAATAAATGAAAATGTATGGGATGTCAAATTTCCCAGGCGGAAAAATTATACATAGTTTATACATAGTGGCGAATTTTATGTATAATTTTCATTTGTTTTATATATTATTTGTATAAAACAAATGAAAATTATATATAATATTTTCCAATCTATATAATTTTTCAACCTGGGATCGAAAAAATACGGCAGATCTTTTTTGGAGAAAGTATAACCTTCGCTTTATACCTTACGCTTTTCAAAATGTATTAAAATCTTTTCAAAAATATCCTAAGCACCGTGTATTTATCACGTGTATCAACACTTTCTCACATGAAATAATATTCAGTAGAAGGAGATATTTCACTCAAATTTAACTGAAGTCAGCTTAAGGTTCGAATTCCAATGAAAAGCTTCTATTACCAAGAAAAATTGTTTCTGAAGAAAATTCTATATAGGGTACTCAAATATTCCATTTGGGGAGCATCATAACACTTGTGTAATTTGAAATAAGTTAACCAATATCCTAAAGGTTTGGAAAGCTAAAATAAATAATAACATTTTTACAATCTACGTATGGGAAATATGTCGAATATGTTAATTTGTTCTAATTTTCTATGGCATTTCAAATATTTAAAAATAATATTAAATTTCTCGTCGAATTTATGGTAGAGGAATAAATTGATTAGAATCCTTAAACTAAAAAAAATCATTTTCAGGGAAGTATTCCAGTTTAACTTTGAATTGAACATTTCTAACTTTCGTGAATATGAGTGATTCTCATCAAAAGTGGCAATTTCGTGCCTGGATTATTAAGATATTAAAAGTGATAAAAATGGTGTATTTTTGCTGAGATATATGTATGGTGGTGTACTATACATGTATGCAACGTGGTCACGCAGGATCACTTCATTTGTTTATAAAAAATGAAGTAGCAAAATAATAGGTGCTATTTAAGCAGCTTATTTTGATTAAATATATATGGCTTATTACATAGTATCTTAAATGCATGTAAACTATAAATGCCAAGATTGACAAAAAAGTACGTTCAAATCTCACCTTATGGCGAAAATATGTTCGAGAACGGTACATGCCAGGGGAGATTACACTTACAATAATATTAATTAAAAGAAATATACTATAGAAATCCTTTATTTCATTTGTTTACATGAATCAACATTCATGCATAAGTAGATGAAATGACTATTTTCTCTTCTATCTGTTTCAAATGTTGTGCTAGAAGTTATTTAGAATATGTTGCTTTTCTTAGAAATACAACGTGCCAGGGAAATTACAGTAAAAAAGGTACGCGCCTGATTTTCACGGAAAATGTCTTATATTTTGCTTATTACACATTTTAGCATTGATGCAAAAGTTATAATTTATGGAATACATCTACACATTTATTCCCTATGAAGCCAAAAAACATATTTTCGCAAAACAATTTTTCTGCAGAGTATGAACTGCAAAGGTTCATCCGCAAATCAAAAAGTGGTTACAAAGTTCAATATGCTCTGAAGGCTAAGATAAAAAATATAAAAACGTGTCTTCAATATCATTACATTAGACTATACACAAAATTAATTTAAGCTCAATTTGAATGATCAAAGTTGATAATTGTATCTTCAGTTACACAAATATGCATAATTGATGAGAATCATCCATATGTGTGCTAAGAATGGAGTAGTTCCAAATGATTTTAGAAAGGCGATTACCGTTCCACTTCACAAGGAAAGTTATAACGGCAACTGCACTAATTATAGAGCTATCAGCTTACTACGTACCGCAGGCAAAATATTTACCGAAATACTTATTGTCAAAGTCGTGGAAACAACAGGAGAAGAGATCTGGGAAGTTCAATTGTGAGGGCTCTCTCACAAATGAAGGCAAAGGGTGGATTTTGGATAGTCGAGTAACGGGTAGTCATGAATAACACCAGGTATAGTATAGAATGGACTTTATTAACTACGAACACTCAGTGGAGGGCTCAACGAGCTAAGAATCTCAAAACTCTAACCGGGTGGTGAAGCCGCGACTTGGTCTTCTTCCCACTCCTTGGTCTGGCCCGTAGGGCCGTATGAGAGCGGGGTGCTTATAACTCCGTTATAACTCCCCCCCCCCCTGTTTGGGACTGGGTTTAATTCTTAAGGACTTCTTTCGTCTTTGATATTTCTTCCTCGAAGGATAACCAGGATTCTTCTGTTTCTAGGTCGATGTGAGTGTCGTCTGTCTCCTGGTTACCTTATTCGAATTCCTCCATTTCTTCCACCTCCGAGATTCATTTCCTTTTCTCTCCCTTTTTTGGTTTCTGACATGATTCAGGGTTCAATTTTCCTTCCTTCTTCCGCTCGAAATTAATTTCTAGAATGTCCTTGAGTTCTTGGTGTATTTCCACCCTACCGCCAATCACGTATTTAGTTTTTGTCGATCTGGTTTCCTTCCATCGTCTTCTTTTTCTTTGAAAAATAATAAAAGAAAATCCTTCCTACAACATAATAAAGCACTGTCGCTATCTCAACTTATCTCTATGTTTTCATTTTCTCAAATCCTTATTTTTAATTTTGATTTTAACTCATTTCTTATTTCAACTAATTAACTATAACTCGATCTCTCCTTTTCCTGTTGTGAGCCTCTTGCTTTTGGATCTTAAATAAAACTTACTTCTAAAATCTATCTTTATTTTTATTAATGTTTCATCTTGGCCTCTCAAAGCCGTATTTACTTTTAAAATTAAACTTCGTATGTTATTTTCGCTATCTTTAAATCCATGAAATTTTAATTATTACTTCATAGTAAAAATTCTTAAAATCAAAAATAAATTAAAATTTATAATAGCTTATAACTGTGGTATTTATGAGGAGTCTTAGTAAGCGTTTCTGTTGTTGTAGTTGTTTAAATATGAACTTAAGTTTTTATCATTTATTTATAATTAGACGTCGGTGTCCCAGTCCGTTGTAGACTCTTCTTTTATTTCCTGGATTGTCCCCAACTCTTGTTTCTTCTTTTCTATTTCTCGTTGTGCTTTTTTTGCTTCCTTAATTTTTCTCCCTTCTGCTCTCTACTGGCTGTTTCTTCTCTTTAATTTTCTCAGTTTTCTCATTTTCAATTCTCCTTTTCGTGCTCCATTTCCTTTCTCTTTTTGTCCTCTGATTCCGCGAATTTTTCCTGTCTGAATTTTAGTAATTTCCTCGTTTCTTCCAAGCCTTTTTCTTCCTTTCTGTTTTCTTCTTTGTCTTACCTCTTCTTCACGTCTTAATTTCTCGGCCTTTCCTTTTTTCTCTCCTCTGCTTCTTGTCTACGAATTCTTATCTCCAACTCTAACTTTTTCCGCCATTTAATCATCTTCTCCTAGTCCTTTTGAGAAATCAATTTTAACCTTTCTACGTACACCATTCTCTTTATTTTAGTGTTGTGCCGTTTTTCTTCGTGTCTCGCTCTTGGATTTTCTATGTCCCTATCTTTTTCTTTGTCCTCTCTCGCTTGCTTTAGTAATTCCTCCTCTCTTATCTTTTGAGTCTATCATTTTTCTCCCATTTTGTCTTCCTGTCTTCCGGGGTTTTGTTGACTTGAGGCTGATCCCGTCCCACCCATGACTCGTATGTGTGGTTCAGCAGAGCTTGCCTTCCCGATAACTCCACAAGACAATCTCTGCATTTGAGTATTAATCTTTTGTCTATTTTCCTGAAATAAAACATTTTTCCTGCTGTGTCTTATCTTTGTTTTATTGTTAGTGTTTGTGTAATTTTTTTACTGTTTAAATAGTGTAACATCAATCAAAGTTATCTGCATGCAACTTCAAAACTTTCTACTTTATTTCTTGCCAATATACTTTTTTAGATATTTTACATTCCAATTACCTAATGACTTGTTTTTTTTTAAATTTTCATTTCGTAAATTGTTGGTAAAATTTTTGCTTTAATGAAAAATGGTCCTTCAAAATTTTTATTAAATTTTTTCGGTATTTCTTTTCCTTTGTTTGATATCGTTTTTTCCTTTTCAGGACCTGTTTGCCAATTTCAAATCTTATCGGTCTACGCCTAAAATTATAATATTTTGACTGTGTTTCGTTCGCTGTATCTAAATTTTTTACTACTTCTTCCCTCGTTACTTTCAATTTCCTCATTCTTCCTGCCCATTCTTCTGATTCTTGGAATTCGATTGCGCTTTTGTCTTCTAAATCTTTATTTAATGCTTGTGTTTGTTGGAGTTCTCTTTCTAAGTTTAGAAGAGCTGGTGTAAAACCTGTCGAAGAATGTTTACTTGTATTCAACGCAAATTGTAAATCGTCTAAATTCTCATCCCATAATTTGTGATTTTTTTCTAAGTATGCCTTCATTGCCGTTTCAATTGTTCTATTCCATCGTTTAGTATGGTTTGCTTGTGCATGATATTTAGGGGTTTCTGAGTGTCTAATATTAAATGCTTTTGTTAAGTTAATAATTGCTTTGTTTACGTATTCCTTTCCGTTATTTGTCAATAGAATTTTATGTGTTTCCCATTTTAAAATTATGCACTTGTGAAATTTTTTTCAACCATTGATGCTAATTTATTTTTTCCTGCTATGATTTGTACCAATTTAGAAAACATATCCACAAATACTAGAATGTATTGGTTTCTCGACTTTTACATTGACAAGGGACCCATCATATCTGATGCTACAACTGCCCATGGTTCTTCAATTATTCTTTTTCCCGTCAAACCTATCTGTTCATTTACTTTTGTTTTATTCTTTTACAAATTTCACATTACTTTACATATTTCAATGTCTCAGAGTCCGTGATGTGCCATACTCGGACCGATATTTTTCGGGCCGGATCTCTGAAGGATCGGACCGAAAATTTTCGGATCGGATCTCGGGAAGACTGAACCCGAAACATTTGGTCCGAATTCACCAGAGATCCGATCCGAAAATCATCGGTCCGGTTCTCCAGAGATCCAATCCGAAAAATTTCGTTCCGGATCCACCCATGTCAGATCCGATCAGGAAATTTGCATGCAAATGATTATTCCGATCTGCTACCAATTTAAATTGTCTTCATAATTTTCAATAAATATGTCATAGGATTTTAGCGTTCCGGTTTCGTTGTAGAGTCCTGTGGCACTTTCGGTTATGCAATGTAATTCGGCTGCGTTTATGGTTACGCACTTTAACTCAATGACATTTAAGGCTGCGCAGTGGAGTTATGTCGTACTTCCGAATGCGCACTAGAGTGACGTCGCATTTTCGGCTGCGCAGTAAACTTCTATAGGGTTTATGGTTGCGCAGTTCAACTCTATGACATTTGAGGCTGCGCAGAGTAGCGTTGTCGTACTTTCGAAAACGCACTAGAGTTATACCGCACTTACGGCTGCGCAGGACACCTCTATGGGGTTTATGGTTGCGCAGCACAATTGTATGACACTCAAAGCTGCGCAGTAGAGTTATGTCACACTTGTAGATGCGCAGTATACTCCTATTGGGTTTATGGTTGCGCAGTACAATTGGATAACATTTAAAGCTGCGCAGTAGAGTAATGTCATACTTGCAGGTGCGCAGTAGAATAATGTTGGATTTTTGACTGCGCAGTAGACTCATAGACTTTATGATTGCGCAGTAGATTTGCATGGCACTTAAGGCTGCGCAGTTGAGTTATGTCGTACTTGCGCATCCGCCGTAGAGTTACGTTGCACTCCCGGCTGCGCAGTAGGTTCATAGCGTACCTCTGGATGTGCATTATAATTAGATTTCATTTCCTGCTGCGCAGAAGATCTCTGTAGGATTTATGGTACCACACTAGAGACATGTCTTACTTGCAGCTGCGCATTAGACATTATGTGGGCATTCGCATGAAAATAGCCCTTATGGTCGGTGTGGGGTTACGTATAGCGCCATATAGGGTCATATTTTTTGCCTGGTTCAATAAAATAAATTTAGCCTAGACGGATTCGACATGAAATTTCCTAATCTTCTAAATGTTTCTGCTTACAAAGTCTTAGATTCAGTTTATGTACAGATATTCGCTTTTGAAGTGAAGTATGAGTTTCCAAACTGTCAAAGTGTTGCGTTCGGATGTAGCATTCCACCCTCCCCGTTATCTACTATTAACCTTATGTCTGGGAAAACGGAAGTAGCCACATTCCTTAATCTAATTTAGAATTTAGTTCATTTCATTTCACATCAATAGTTAAGACTTCACATTCCTGATAACTCGCTATTTAATTCATAATTGCTTATACCTTTCAAGGGTAGAAATTCAAAACCGTATAAGAGCCATTTTCCAAATTTTCGAAGCGGAAGGAAAAACGTTCGCATTTTGGCATTTCATTTTTTTTATTAATTCAAATTATTTTTAGAAGATAATCATTGAATACATGATGTATCAAAAGTTCGAGTAATTCTGATAAAAATTACGAAAGGTAGAGCCTTTTCAAATTTGACCACGTATAAGTCGAGGAGGTATGGAAATTCAAAACAGTATAAGACCCAAAAACAATCATGTGGCACGGTCGCTCTCGAAGCATGTGGAACTCTCAAACGCGCGTACTGGTATTTTTGAGACTAGAATAATGATTTACGTATCAAAATGAGTGATAAAGGGTACAGTATTCGGGGATAGACATCCATCAATATTATTTCAAAGTTTATAACATTTTACAAGAGAAAAATGTCGGGAGGCGATGCTTACCTTGACAAATAAACGTTTCGTACTGCTGAGGTCAATGTTTTTTGATCGAGTATTACAGAATATACTGGTTGGCACAAGCCTCGAGGACCATTTACACACACTGTATAGTATATCATGAAAGATTCACACCGTAAAACCTAGGATATTCATGTTAAAACATGGAACTTCCATAAGGCTTCATTGGCTCTTATTTCGAATTTTGCACGATTTTTATTAGCCACATAACGGCCTCGAATTGTAGATTAAAAAACATTAATAAACCGAATTTCGAAAAAATGACTCTTATCCTGTTTTGAATTTCCACCCTTCAACCTTAGGTCTGGGAAAACAGAAGTAGCCATATTCCATAATCTAAGTTAGAATTTAGTTCATTTCATTTCACATCAATAGTTAAGATTTCACATTCCTGATAACTCGCTATGTTAATTCATAACTGCTTATACCTTTGTACTCATGCTTCTGTTAACACTTTTCCCTGCATGCAAATATGCATGTGTGTATATATGTGTGTGTGTGTTTATCGCCTTATAATACGCTTTATATGCCTGTATACACTTTATCAATTCTTGTACATATTTTCATGATTTATTTCAGTTAACAGGAAGCTGCAACTGGAGGCTGAAGACGATTGCTGAAACTGGGACTTTCCAGCAATTCACATAAATAACCTTTTTATTACATCTCTTCAACGTCCATCCGGGGCCCTGGACTGGGACGCAGATTTTTGGAATTTTATCTGTTTCAAATTTCCTCTCTAATTCTTTCCCCTTGGTCATTGTCACGTAGCTACAATAGCTTTACCGATTTCTTAATTCCCCAATGGGAAGAAGCAAACATGGGGTCTCCTAACACATTAAGCGACCACTTAGTGAACCTTCAAGCCCTGCATTAAATTGAAATATGCAGTAACCCTCAACCGATTTACTGGGGTCCTCATTAAATTCCTGCGACGAAACCTTGGGTTTTACTTAGCTTTACTTAACGCTAGAAGGCCCTCAAGGGTCGCAAGGCCTCAGGTACTGAATTCCCGAGTACACGTGATAGCATTATGCACACTTTTCCTTCACCACTACCACCTACACTCCCCACTTTTCCAATGTAACACTCCTTCCCTTTAATTGGACAAAATTTCCAAAAATAGGCGGCTCCTTGCCTTGGTTACGGATGGGACCCGCAGGACGATCTTTGAGCTACGGAGCCCTTCAGTTCGTTTTTCAACTTCGGTGGATCAGACTAAAAATCTGATCCCTTCCTGACTTAGTGTATTCAAGTAGGACTCGGGTTAACGATCACGCGAAGTCGTGAAGCTCGTCTCTTGGGATCTTGTTTCGTATTCAAGCCTCTGTCCGCGAATCGGTACCGTCCGTACGTTCATCTCCTGGTTTCAGTGGATATATTTCAATTCTCCTGCCCGGAACTTTCTCCCGGCAAATTTAAGAACTGTTTAGCAAGCGTCTCTCAGCAGCCAGGCAGTTTCCTGACAGCAATCTGCAAGTAAGTCAAGGTCTGAATTTAATAAATTGCAAATTTGTATTCCCAAATGTATTCCTTTTGATTTCTCCCCTGAATTTTTCCTTTTCACTCTATATTTCCTATCATCCAACAGCTTTCTTAATAAACAGAGTTGCGGGTGGCTTTCTTCCCTTAAAGCGGGCAAGATCCCACAGGAATCTCTACTCAGCCGCTCGAGAACGGATTTCATTATATATTTGTTAAGTTATTTGACTGAGCGTCGCTCCTGCGACGTAACAAAAGGAACTGTACCCGAACTTTCCGTCTACTGCACAGACTTGCTTCTCATATAACTCCATTGCGCAGCGCTCACTACTATATAAGTTTACTGCGCTGACTTAAATGCCATATAATTCTAATATACAGATATTAGGACAATATACATCTACTGCGCAGTATAAGCTGTTATAATACTGTACTGTGCATGCTTGCATTCTATATAATGCTGCTGCGCATCCTTGCTTGCGATATAACACTACAGCGCATCTGTGACTGAAGTATAACTTTACTGCGCAGCCCTAATTGTCATACACATTCATCTCGCAGCAATAACAACCACATAACCAATGCGCTACAATAAATGCTACAGAAGCTTATTACGCAGCCGTAATTACGATATAACTCTAATGCGCAACCTTGAATGCCACATAAGTCTACTGCGCAGCCGAAAGTTCAGCCTAACTCTAGTGCGCAACCAGAAATGTCATAGATGTCTATTGCGCAGCCGGAAGTGCAATCTAACTCTAGTGCGCAACCGAAAATGAAGCAGAAGCCTACTGCGCAGCTGGAAGTGCAGTCTAAATCTAATGCGCGACCACAACTTTTAGGGAAGTCTACTGCGCGGACGGAAGTGCAACCTAACTCTAGTGCGCAATCACAAATGCCACAGAGGTCCACTGCGCAGCCGGAAGTGCAACTTGATTCTAATGCGCAACCTCAAATTTCACAGAAGTTTACTGCGTATCTGGAAGTGCAACACGACTATATTGCGTAACCACAAATGCCACAGAAGTCTACTGCGCAGCTGGAAGTGCAATATGACTCTAGTGCGCAACCGCAAATGCCACAGAAGTCTGCCGCTCATCCGGAAGTGCGACACGACTCTAGTGCGTAATCACAAATGCCACAGAAGTCTACTGCGCAGCTGGAAATGCTATCTAACCCTAGTGCGCTCCGAATCCGATCCGAATATTTTCGATACGGTCCACTACAGATCCGATCCGAAAAATATCGAATCAGATCTCTGGAGGACCGAACCCAAAATTTTCGGTCTCCTAATCCAAGCTGCTGGATCCGGATCCGAAAATTTCGGATCTTGCGCATCTCTGCTAAGAGTAGCTTCCGAGCCAAAAATAATTTTCAGAAATTTTTGCATATGTTTTTTCCATGCCTTAATGTTCTGCTTGTTTGTTATCGTGATTCTCAACTGAAACTTGTTCTCATAATTCTTTCAGTATTGTTCATTTTTAATGGATTGCTGTCTAGTGCTAAACTTGATTTTAAAGGGTCGGGTCCATAGAAATATAATTGATTCTTGCGTATTCACCAGTTTTGATTGTCTTCTGGCTTGTGTTTTATATATAATATTTTTCATTTATACCAGTTATTCTCAATATCTGAGATCTTTTTCCTCTTTTTCTGGCACTAGCTAAAATGCTTGAAACTTTTATCTCATTTTCGTTTGAACTTGACAAAGGGTCTGGGACACGGTTTAAACTACCTTTCCTATAAACAATTTCATAATCGTATTCCAACAATTCTAAGGCCCATCTTGCTAATCTATCTGTTGGATTTTTTCAATTATGAAGCCATTTTAAGGCGATATTGGGGATTTAAACGTGCTATGCGACACTGTCGGCCCTTACGCGAACTAACCAATATGGCTGTGGATGACATATTAAATACGCGTAAAACATCACGAAAACCAGCAAAAACATAGCCTTTAACTGTAATGATCGTCCAACTGAAAAAATAAGTGCCGATGTAAAAAGTACATAGCTCTGAAAAGCAAAATACTTACGAGCTGATAATTATTTGCTCCAATAATGGAATTTGCACTTCAGTATCGAAAATCAACACGTTTCGGAGGTTGTTGCGTCAGTGGTAGTGACTCCAAAGAGAAGAAAAACTTCAGCTTAAGTTTTCATAGAGTGCCAAAGCTTGGAAGTGTTAAAATAAAAAAGTGAAACTTATTTGGAAAAATTGAAGTTGCATCACGGCGGGTTTGGACCAACTTTAAAATAAAAGTCTTTGCACCGATGGTTTTTTTTCATGAATCTTTTCTACGATGTCTTACGATTATTTTTTGTTAATATGTCGAAATAATCGGTAGAGGGAATCGCGAGATAAATCGATTTTTGTATGGTCAGGTAACGTTTTCCGAAAGGTATCCTTGTGCAATTAATATTACAATTG
>JAUMHM010093166.1:0-25847 GCA_032362435.1 Melikaiella ostensackeni
GTGGGGGGGGGGGGGGTCCAAACCATTTTGTTACAACTCTTACATGAGGGAGGAAAAGGATAAAAATTGGCAAAATATTTATTACGTAATTCGTGGATGGCCCTTTACGGGTATTTATTTGACTTCGATTTCAAGTTTATGGTTTTTCGGCCAAATGGTTGAATATTTTGATCTGATTTTTCGCATACGTACTCTAAATATTATTCTCTTTTTTTTCACGAAGCTATTTTTTCGTAAAACTGTTTCTGTTTTGTTTGAAAATTTAAAAAAGTGCAATTGTGCGCCTCGTGTAAGGCAACCGATCATGGTCGAAGACAGGCTCCCCGAGCCTCAATGTATCTTCGTGGAACAAATTTCCTTGGCGTCTTGGGTACGTAGTACCAGTAAATATTCGCTGAAGGCAGTACACAGGACTGATTGGAGCATGCGACAGAAATCAAATCAATCCTTATCGTTCAACAATGCCAAGGGTAAAGTATACACTAAACCAGATAAGTTTCCAGCAAAGAAGTCTCAGGCCAATGTTACTTAAGTCAACGGCTGTTACAAGTGCAGAAAACCACACGCGCTCTACGCTTGTCCACAGTTCAAGGCTCTTAATACTACGCAACGTATTCAAGAAGTACGTGCCTTGGATCTCTGCACAAATTGTTTGAAAAAAGCTCATCCAGGCTCACCCAAATTAGTTACGCACACTGCCACTGCCACAGCACTTACGGCACAATCAGGCTACGAGGTTCTCCTAGAATCGGCAGTCATCAACATCCTGAATCATTGCGGAAAACCACATCTTTAGCTGAACGTCAAGGATCAAGTTTTTAAAATTGGTGGTGTCGGAGACACGTGCACTGAAATTGCCTCTTACACCAGGGCCACAATTGGTTCAGGGTTTAACGCGTTTTCCACAATCTTGAACTTTCTGCTCTTAGATTGATCACCAATGATTTGCCAGTCTCGACAGCTGAAGAACAACAATGGATCATACCGCCTCACGTCAAACCAGTTGATCCAGAGTACCACGCAAAAGGTCCGGTCGACATTGCCATCGGAATCGGTATGTTCTGGGAATTAATCTGTGTGGGGCAAATCAAGCTGGGACCTGGTTTCCCGGCGCTGCAGAAGACAAAGTTGGGCTGGATCATAGCAGGCGACCTTAGCATGAGCAGGCTAGATAACCAGATTGCTCTCAATCTGGTTACATCTCGTTAGAGATTCTGGTACATCGAAGAGGATCTCAATCAGCAACGCACTCTTTCAGTTGAGGAAACTGTGTGAAGAGCACTTCAATCGAGTCCTGAGAAGTTCATTCAAACCGGCTCTAAAGAGACTCGAAAATCTCGAGCGGCGTTTCAAGAGAGATCCACAACTCAAGGCAGCCTATTTCTCTGTCATAAAGGAATACTAAGATTTGTGTCACATGTCAGTCGTAACTGAGGAATCACTCAGGGATCAACAGCGGACATAGGAAAGATGTACCGACAAGTGTGGGTAGATGCAGCCGATCGGAACTTGCAGTGCATTTTGTGGCGAGAACAGCTGAAAGATGGTGACTCGATCAGTAGATCTAGTCACCATCTTTCAGCTAAAAACATTTACATTTGACACAGCAGTAAAACCGTTTTTAGCAGCCAGGTGCTTAAAGGAGGCTGTGAACATCGTCAAGTACAGGTACCTACTAGCAGCAAAGGTGATTGCCAAGGATTATTATGTAGATGACATAATCACTGACGCTGATCATATTGAGGAGGTGGTGAACATTTGTACCCAGGTTTCATCATCATTGCGGGAAGTGGGATTCAATCTTCGAAAATGGTGTTCAAACAGTCCCGAAGTGATGACCAATTTGGACCAGAATTCCGGAACCACTACACAGTTTGTCGAGTTAGGGAATGCAGAAGATTAAAATACATTGGAAGTTCGTTGGCATCTACGAGGAGACAATTTGCAGTATAATATCAACTTTGATATTAAATCAAGACCCACCTCGAAGAGAACAATCTTGTCAGAAACAGTTCGAATATTTGACATTCTCGGCCTGCTGGCTCCAGCCATCATAACAGGAAAAATTTTGATGCAGCAACTTTGTCAGCTGAAGATAGGCTGGGATGAGGTCATTCCACAGGACATTCACACCCAACGGATGAACTATCGAGAAGACTTAAAATCGCTCAACGAGATCAAGACACCAAGGTGAGTCATTGATGGAGAGTTCAAGGAATTAAAACTTCATGGATTCGCAGATGCTTCAGAAAGGGCATACAATGCATGTATTCATATCCGGACTTCCAACGCTTCACGTGTCGCTTCAGTCAGTCTGCTGTGTGCGAAGTCAAGTCAAGTCTTCCCAACTTAGAACTCTGCGCCATCGTTTTGCTGGCAAAACTCTACCAGACAGACAAAGAGTCTTTGAAACTCGACCTTCAGTCTTGGTTTTCGTCGGACAGCGAAATTGTTCTGGCATGGCTGGCCAAGGAACCCAGAAATTAGACCACATTTATTGCTAATCGAGTTAGCAAGATTCAACAACTCACTGACATTAGATGTTGGAGACATGTTCTAACAAAAACCAATCTTGTCGACTTGGTTTCAGGTCATTTCTGGAGCCAATCAGGCTGGGTTCGATGAACCTTTCTCAACCCACGAACTTCGTCAGTCTTTGACAACTCTGGTGCGCATCAGTCAACGAGAATTATTCTCGGCAGAATTGAGACGTCTGCAACACAAGCACCAACTAGGAGCAGAGGTCCGACTGCTGCAACTAAATCCATTCATTGATCACGACGGACTTCTGCGAGTGGGACGTCGTTTGGGCAATTCTGACCGACCAGAAGATCAGAAGCATTCCCTCATCTTGCCTTCTCATCATCGACTAACGAAACTACAACACGCCACACCGCAGTCTGTCTTGGCGAATCTTCGACTGAGACGCAGCCAAACCACAACCAAGGGATACATCGCAGTTTTCGTTTGCTTTTGCACGAAGGCAATTCACCTTGAGTTGGTAACATTGTTAACGACAGCAGCTTTCCTCCGTGCCTTCCAAGAACGTATATAATGATAGGAAACTCGAGTGGAGGGGGTAGCACGAGAGACGGTGGCTGGGTCTGAGCGCGTCGTTGCGTAGTTTCGTACTGCGCATCAGGCTGTCTCTTTTGCTCCGCAAGAGAAAGAGACAGCCTGATGCGCAGTACAAACTACGCAACGATGAAGTGGCCACATACTAGGCGCTGTCATTTCAGCCACTCAACCGTTTGGCCGTAAAACCTTAAACCATAAAATCGAAGTCGAATAAATGCGCTTAAGGAAATAGAACTTACCAGTTCGCTGCTAGAATTGTCCAACTTCTCTACAACTTCTACTTCATCATCCTTCAGCTTCTCAGATGCATCGCCTTGTTCGTGGGATTTTCTTTTATTTATGAGAGCTTTTGAAAGTAGAAATGAATGCCTGGATAGAACTTTGATTTCAAATCATTAACAAAAGTGTAGGGGAAACCAGTACGAGGTGAATAGAAAAACTTAAAAATTTTTAGTTAAAAAAATTTTTATTAATTAAATTCTACAAAAAAGACGAATTTTCAACAAAAAGTTGAATCCTCAAGCAAAAATATTAATTTTCAACAGATAAGATAAATTCTCTACCAAATAGTTGAATTTTCAACTTATGAAGGATAAATTTTCCAGCAAAGAAGGTGAATCTTACAAAAAATTTGACAAATTGGTTCAATTTTTAACCAAGTAGTTGAAGTTTTAACCAAGAAAGATGGATGCTTAACCAAATAGTTAAATTTTTAAACAAAAAAATGAATTTTTATCAAGAAGATTCATGTTCTACCAAAAAAGACAAAGTTTTAGAAAAAAATTATTTTTTAAGCAAACGATTGCATTACCAATCAAACAGCTGAACTTTGAAGCAAAATAACAAATTTTCAAAAATAAAGTTCATTTCCAACCTAGAAAGATGACTTTTCTACCATAAAAGATGAAATTTCAATCCAAAAGGACGAATTTTCAACAAAAAAGTTGAATTTTTGACCAAAAAAGTTGGCTTGAACAAAATAGGTAAATTTCTAACAGAATAATTAAATTTTTATACAAATAGTTGAATTTTCAGCACTAAAAGTAGAATTTTCTAAAGAAAAGTTAATTTCCAACCAAGAAAGAGGAATTTTCAACCAAAAAAATCAATTTTCTACCAAAAGACAAATTTTCAACAAAATACATGAATTTTCAACTAAGAAACATAAGTTTTCAACCAAAAATGAAATAGTTAAATTTTTAGTTCAAAAAATTACTCTTCACCAAAAAAAAAACGAATTTTTAAGCAGTTTAATTCAAGGAAAAAAGACGATTTTTCAACAAAGTAGTTCAATCCTCAACCAAATACATGAATTTTCAACAAAGAAGATTAATTTTCTACCCAAAAAGGCGAATTTTCAGCAAAAAGGTTGAGTTTTCAAACTAAAAGGTCGAATGTTCTAGAAAACGGTTGATTTTCAAACTGGAAAAGGTGAAATTTCAACAAAAAATTAATTTTTAATCAAGAAAGACGAATTTTCAACCAAGTAGTAATTTTCAACAAACAAGATAAATTATCTACCAAATAGTTGAGTTTTCAATTTATAAAGGATAAATTTTCATTCGAAGGGGGTAAATTTAGAATAAAAATAACAAAGTGGTTCAACTTTCTACTAAGCAGTTGAAGTTTCAACCAAGGAGAATGGATTTTTTACTAAATAGTTAAATTTTCAACCAAAAATATGAATTTTTCACCAAGAAGATTCATGTTCTACAAAAAAAGACAAAGTTTCAAGGAAATACAGTAATTTTCAAATAAATTGTTGAGCCTGGAAGCCAAAATGATGATTTATTTACAAAACCGTTGAATTTTCAACCCAAAAATATGACTTTTCAAAGAAAAAATAATTTTCTACCAAATAGTTTGATTTTTAACAAAAATTTTAATTTTCTACCAAAATAGTTGAATTTTCAACAACAACAAAATAATTTTTAACTTGCAACTAAAATTACGAATCTTCAACAAAAAACTTGTTTACAAAGTACTTTAGCCTTAAACCAAATAGTTGATTTCTTAACCAACAAAAGATGAATTCTTTCCGAAATACATAATAGTTGACGATTCAGCAAAACAATTTTTTAATTTGAAATGAAAAACAGTTGAATTCAACCAAAGAAAAATTCATTTTCAACAAAATATTTAAGCCCTAAACCGAAACAGTTTAATTAGTCCAACCTTTAACTAAGGAGGTGAATCTAAAAAAATGAAGTTTCAACAAAGTAGTTCAACTTTGAACTAAGTAGTTGAAGTTTCAACCAGAAAAGATGGATTTCTAACCAAATATTCAAATTTTCAACCAAAAAAATGAATTTTCTACCTAGAAGACGAGTTTACTACAAAAATCGTTGAATTTTCAACAAAATAGTTAATTTACAACAAAATAGTTGAAGTTTCAACTCAAATTATGAATCTTCAACAAAAAAATGAATTTTTCGCAAAGTAGTTCAACTTTAAACTATAGTTGATTTTTCAACCAAAAATGATGATTTCTCAACGAAACACATAATAGTTGACATTTTAACCCAACAAGATTTTTATATGAAATCAAAAACTGTTGAATTCCACTTTAAAAAAAACAAATTTTCAACAAAATAGTTGAATCCTCAACCAAAACAGATTTTAAATCAAGCAATTGCATTTTTAACCAAAACGGATGAATTTTTAACCAAAAAGAAGATTAAAAAACGAGTTTTCAACGCAGTAGTTAAATATCGCAGTAGTTAAAATTTCAAACAAATGGTAGAATTTTTAACCAAACAAGAAGAACTCCGAACCAGAAATATGACGGTAGACATATAAACGTGAAAAATTAACTTTTAACCAAAAAAAGTTGGATTTTTTCTGTTGGGTTCTGTTGATGCATTTTGCATTTGAGCGAAAAAACGAGAGAAGGGAAGTGAAGTTCGAAATAAGAAAGTAATTTTGAAAGTTAATCAGTTATTATTGAAGTGTACCGTTGCAGGGCCATCTTTCGTAAAATTTGTAAAATTTGTTGGAAAATTAAGAGAATTAATCATAAGACAGTTTTGAAGCCATGAATTTGACGAATCGAATAAACCAAAATACGAATTTCCAACTAAGAAACATATGTTTTCAACCAAAATTTAAAGGTAGCAAGTAAGTGTTGAAAAGGCTCATTATATAACTCGTTTTTAATATAGCTTCGCATAAAAAATACTAGAGAACTTTTTCTTCAAGACCACACACTTTTTCCCATTATTCAGTTCGTACTGATATTCACATCGTATTGGTTTCCACAATTCACGATGCGAATCCTAAAATCCTCACCCACCACACTGTCATTTACTCTCTTCTGTTATCCATGGATCTATCTTCATCAGAATAATTAAACTTTCAACAAAACAATTGAATATAAAACCAACTAGCTTAAGTTAATTAATTAATTATTAGTTATTTATTAATTAATTAATTATTTTTATTATTAATTTAAATTTAAAATTAAATTAAATAATATAATAATAAATATAATAAAATATAATAATAATAAAAAATAAAAATTAAATTTAAAAAATTAATTATTAATTAATTATTAATTAAAAGTTAATTAATTAAAGTTAATTTTAAACCAAATAGCTGAATTTTTTATGTACGAAAATTAATCTTCAACCAAGAAGATTAATTTTCTACCAAAAGGCGAATTTTCAACTAAATATATGAATTTCCAATTGAGAAACATATGTTTTCAACCAAAATTCAAAAGTAGCAAGTAAGTGGTAGAAAGGCTCATTATATAACTCGTTTTCATTATTGCATCTCATAAAAAAATACTGAAGAACTTTTTCTTTATGACCACACTCTTTTTTCCATTATTAATTTCGTACTGGTATTCACATCGTATTGGTTACCACAATTCAAAATTCAAATCCTAAAATCCTCAACCATCACACAGTCATTAACTCTCTTCTGTTCTGCATGGATCCATCTTCATCAAAATCATTAAACTTTCAACAAAACAATTGAATTTAAAAGGAAATAGCTGAATTTTCAAACTACAAAGATCAATTTCCAACCAAGAAGATTAATTTTCGACCAAAAGACGAATTTCTTCAAAAAAGTTAATTTTTAAACAAATAGTTGAATTTCTAATCAACAAAAATTAATTTTCAACCAAGAAGATTAATTTTCTACCAAAAGATGAATTTTCAACTAAATACATGAATTTTCACTAAGGAACATATGTTTTTAACCAAAATTCAAAAGTAGTAAGCAAGTGGTAAGAAGGCTCATTATATAACTCGTTTTTAATATTGCTTCTCATAAAAAAAAAACTAGAGAACTTTTTCTCTAAGACCACACACTTTTTTCCATTATTCAGTTCGTACTGGTATTCACATCGAACTGGTTTCCACAATTCAAGATGCGAATCCTGAAATCCACACCCACCACACTGTTATTCACTCTCTTCTGTTATGTATGGATCTATCTTCATCAAGATAATTAAACTTTCAACAAAACAATTGAATATAAAACCAAATACCTGAATTTTTGAACTACTAAGATGCATTTTCAACCAAGAAAATTAATTTATTACCAAATGATGAATTTTCAACAACAAAAAATAAATTTTAACCAAAAAAGGTGACTTTTCTAATATAAAAGATGAAATCTCAATCCAAAAGGACGAATTTGTAATAAAATAGTTAAATTTTCGATCAAAAAAGATGATTTTAACCAAAGAGTTGAATTTTCAACAAAACAATGAAGCTTTCAACACAACGGTTCAATTTCAAACGAAATGGCTGAATTTCTAATCTACAAAAATTAATTTTCAACTAGGAAGATTAATTTTCTACCAAAACACGAATTTTCAACTAAGAAACATATGTTTCCAATCAAAATTTAAGAGTGGAAAGTAAGTCATAAAAAGGCTCATTATAGAACTCGTTTTTAATATTGCTTATCATAAAAAAATACTAGAGAACTTTTTCTTTGAGACCACACACTTTTCCCCATTATTCAGTTCGTACTGGTATTCACATCATACTGGTTTCCACAATTCAAGATTCGAATCCTAAAATCCTCACCCATCACACTGTCATTCATTCTCTTCTGTTCTGCATACATCCCTTTATCAAAATAATTAAATTTTCCACAAAACTGTTGAATTGTGAACCAAATAACTGAATTTTCGACTTAATGAGATGAATTTTCAATCAAGAAAATTATTTTTTTACCAAATGACGAATTTTTGACAAAAAAAGTTGATTTTCAACCAAAAAGATGACTTTGACAAAGTATGTGAATTTTCAATAAAATAATTATATTTTAAATAAAAAAGTTGAATTGTCAACCCTAAAAGTAGAATTTTCAACAAAAAAGTTCATTTTCAGCCAAGGAAGAAGGAATTTCTACTAAGAAGGATGACTTTTCCACCATAAATAATGGATTTTCAATCCAAAAGCACGAATTTTTATCAAAACAGTTAAATTATCGACCAAAAAAAAATGACTTTAACCTAATAGTTGAATTTTCAACAGGATAATTAAACTTTCAACTCAATAAGCCAAGTAGCTGAATTTTTAACCCACAAAGATGAATTTTCAACCAAATAGTTGAATTGTCAACTAAGAAACGTAAGTTTTCATTCAAAATTCAAAAGTGGCAAGTAAGTGATAAAAAGGTTCATAATGTAACTCGTTTCTAATACTGCTTCTCGTTAAAAAAATACTAGTGAACTTTTTCTTTATGAACCAGCCACTTTTTTCTATTATTCAGTTCGTACTGGTTTCCGCTATTCAAGATTCGAATCCTAAAATCCTCACCCATCACACTGTCATTCACTCTCTTCTGTTCTGCATGGATCCACCTTTGCCTCTCTGCTGTTTCTTCTGCTGAACCTCCTCTTTCCCTATAAATTAGGATAAGAAGATTATGAAATAAATCTCAGAATAAGGACAATAGGAATGAGGATTAAGACTTTTTCAGGATCAGAATAAGGATTAGGTACACTGAAAATTTTTTGGGTTAGCTGCCGCACTAGCGATAGTAGAGCAGCGCCACTGAAAGTTTGGTACAGCTGCTACTCGATGTTGGGCGCACAGCGATCCCACGTGGAAGAGCAGCGGTCCCACAATGAGAGTAGGACAACCGGTCTTCAAAAAATATGTCAAAGTAGGACATAGATCTTGGAAACAGAGGGAAAAAGTAGGACTAAAATTCAAATCCTACCTCTTTTAAAAACAGTAAAATTCAACGTCGTTTTTTGAACTGCATTCTCAACAAAAAAGATGAATTTCTAACCTTATAGTTAAATTTTAAACTAAAAAGATGAATTTTCAACCAAGAGGTTTCTTTTTACTATAAAAGGCGAATTTTTAACCAAATATTTGAATTTTCAACCAAAAAGAGGAATTTCCAATTAAAATGATGAATCTTCAAACAAGAAAGCTTTTAATTTTAAATGAAGAACAGTTGAATTCAACCACAAAAGACGAATTTGAAAAAAATAGTTGAATCAGTTGCATTTTTAACCAAGAAAGATAAAATTTATACCATCAGAGATTGATTTTCGAACCAAAAATATGAATTTTCAACAAAATAGTTCAATTTTAAACCGAAAAAGATTTCTTAGTTAAGAGAATAAACATTTCAGCCAAATTGTTGATTTTTCCAGCCAAAAGAATGAATTTCGCTACAAAATATTCAAATTTTTAAACAAAAAGATGAATCTTCAACGAAAAAAATATAATTTTTAGCAAAACACATGAATTTTCAACTAAAAAAGATGGATTTTCAACAAAAAACGGAGTAATTTAATTTTCAGTTGAAAAATTAATTTTCAACAAAACAAAAACGAACTTCGAAACAAAATATTTAAATTTTTTACCAAAGAAATTGAAGCACAAATGAACTTTTGACAAAATACATTAATTTTCAACCAAATAGTTGAATTTTCAACTAACGAAGATGAATTTTTAACCAAAAACAGAGTAATTAAATTTTCAACCAAAGAGATAAATCTTCAACCCAGAAAAATGAGTTTTTAACAGAGTAGTTCAATCAACCAAGTAGTTGAATTTTCTACCGAAAAAAGATTAGTTCTCAACAAAAAATTGTAGTTGATACTTCAAACAAGAAAAATTTTTCAGTCAAAAAGAAAAAAAATGTCAACCAAATTATTTAGCTTTTCAGCCCAAAAGACAAATTTTCTACAAAATAGTTTAATATTCAACAAAAGAGTTGAATTTTCAACAAAGATAGATTATACAACAAAGATTCATTTTCAAACGAAAAGACGAATTTTCAACCAAATAGTTGAATTTTCAAGCAAAAAAGATTTCTGAGTGAAGATACCAAAAATTCCGACCGAATTGTTGTATTTTTAAGGTCAGGATAAGAATCAGGGTCAGTATAAGAATTGAGGTAAGGATAAGAATTGGGGTCAGTATAAAAATTTGGATCAGAATAAGAATAAGGATTAGAATAAGAGTTAGATTCAGGATAAGAATTAGGGTCAGTACAAGAATTAGGGTCAGGGTAGGAAAAAGGGTCAGGATAAGAATTATGGTCAGGATAAGAAATGGGGTCAGAATAAGAATTAGGGCCAGGATAAGACTTGAGGTCAGAATAAGAATTAGGATCAGGATAAGAATTAGTGTCAGGATAAGAATAAGGGTCAGGATAAGATTTAGGGTCAATATAAGGAGTGAGGTAAGGATGAGAATTACGGTCAGAATAAAAATTAGGGTCAGGATAAGAATCAGGATTAAAATAAGAGTAAGGTTCAGAATAAGAATTAGGGCCAATATAAGAATTAGGGTCAGCATAAGTATTAGGGTCAGAATAAGAATTGGGGTCAGGAAAAGAATTAGAGTCATGATGAGATTTAGGGTCAATATAAAAATTAGGGTCGGGATAAGAATTGGGGTCAATATAAGAATTAGGGTCAAGATAAAAGTTAGGGTCAGGGTAAGAATAAGGGTCAGGATAAGAATTCGAGTCAGGACAAAACTGAGGGTCAGGAAAAGAATTAGGTGTAGGATAAGACTTAGGGCTAGGATAAGACTGAGTTTCGGATGAGACTTAGGGCCAGGATAAGACTGAGGGTCAGGAAAAGCATTTAGGTCAGAAGAGGGCTCTGGGCTAGGATATGACTGAGGTTCAAGATAAGAATTGGGGGCAGAATAAGGACTAGGTTCAGTATAAAAATTAGGGTCATGATAAGAATTAGGGCTAGGGTATAAATTAGGTTCTGCATAGGACTTAGGGTCATGATAAGACTTAGGGCCAGGAAAAGAATTAGGATCAGGATGAGACTAAGGGCTAGGATAAGGCTGAGGTTTAGGATCAGAATTAGGTTCAGGAAAGAAATAAGGGTCAGAATGAGAATTAGGGTCAGGAAAAAACTTACGCCATGATAAGAATTAGAGTCAGAATCAGAATTAAGGTCAGGATGAGACTTGAGTCAGGATAAGAAATAAGTTCAGGATAAGAATCAGGGTCGGGATAAGAATTATGGCCAGGTTAAGAATCGGGGTCAGGATGAGAAATAGGGTCAGAATAAGAATGAGGGTCAGGATAAAACTGAGGGCCAGGAAAAGCTTTAGGATAAGGATGAGATTTAGGATCAGGATAAGACTGAGGGTCAGGAAAAGCATTAAGGTCGGGAGAGGACTCTGGGCTAGGATATGAATAAAGTTCAAGATAAGAATTAGGGTCAGTATAAAAATTAGGGTCATGATAAGAATTAGGGCCAGGATATGAATTAGGTTCTGGATAGAACTTAGGGTCGCGATAAGACCTAGGGGCAGGAAAATTATTAGGGTCAGGGTACTTAGGGCTAGGAGAAGACTGAGGGGTCAGGATAAAAATTAGGGTCAGAATAAGAATTAGGGTCAGGATAAGAATTAGGGTCGGGATAAGAATTATGGCCAGATTAAGAATCATGGTCAGGATAAGACTTAGGGTCAGGATAAGAATTAGGTTCGAGATAAGAATTAGGGCCAGGAAAAGAATCAGGTTCAGGATAAGAATGAGGGTCATGATAATAAGAGTTAGAAAAAGCATTAGGGTCAGGATGAGACTTAGGGCCAGGATAGGAATTAGGGTCTGAATAAGAATGAGGATCATGATAGGACCTGGGTCAGGATAAGAATTAGGTTTAGTGTAAGAATTAGGGTCAGGTTAAAAATTAGGGCCAGGATAAGAGTTATGGCCAGTATAAGAATTTGGATCAGAATAAGAATTAGGGTCAGGATCAGAATTAGGTTCGGGATAAGAATTAGGGCCAGGTTAGGAATCAGGGTCAGGATAAGAATTAGGGGCATGATAAGACTTGGGTTTAGGACAAGATTTAGGGTTAGTATAAGAATTAGGGTCAGAATAAGAATTAGGTTCTGAATAAGAATCCGGGCCAGGTTTAGAATCAGGGTCAGGATAACAATTGGGGTCATGATAAGACTTGGAGTCAAAATAAGAATTAGGGTCAGGATAAGAATTAGAGTCAGGATAGGAATTATGGTCAGAATGAGAATTATAGTCAGGATAAGACTTGAGTCAGGATAAGACCTGAATCAGGATAAGAATTAGGGTCAGGATGAGACTTAAGTCATGATAAGAATTAGAGTTAATACAAGAATTAGGGTTAGGATAAGAATTAGGGTCGGGATGAGACCTAGGGTCACGATAAAACTGAGGGTCAGGATGAGAATTATCGTTAGTATAAGAATTAGGGCCGGGATAAGAATTCAGGTCAGGATAAGAATTAGGGTCGGGATAAGAATTGGAGCCAGGTTAAGAATCAGAGTCAGGATAACAATTAGGGTCATGATAAGACTTGGGGTCAGGATAAGAATTTGGCTCAGGATAAGAATTAGAGTCAGAAAAAGCATTAGGGTCAGGATACGAATTAGGGTCAGGATAGGAATTAGGGTCAGAATAAGAATTAGGGTCAGGATAAGACTTGGGCCAAGATAAAAATTAGAGTTAGAAAAAGCATCAGGGTCAGGATGAGACTTAGGGCCAGGATAGGAATAAGTGTCAGAATATGAATTAACGTTAGTATAAGAATTAGGGTTAGGATAAGAATTAGGGTCAGGATAAGAATTAGGATTAGGATACAACTTGGGGTCAGGATGAGCATTAGGGTCAGGCTGAGACTTAGGGCTAGGATAAGACTTAATTGGAATTATTTGATCTCACCATGCCTCCGCGCATGCACGATCTCGAGGAAATACTGGTCTCTCGTCCAGGTGTACCAAGTTTTTGCACTCCAAGGTCAAGGTCTTTCGATATGTCTTGATCAACTTCACCACTGGATTCCCCGTCAAGGTCAACACTCTTAAGGACTTCATGCGTCCCAGAATCTGAAAAACTAGGTATCAAGTCTCCTGGGTGTTAACCCTACTAAAGAGACTCACCTGGACCACCTCGGAGGTGTCGATCCTGTTGTGAGACAGGTCCAAAATCGAGAGATACTCCATGTCCTGCAGGTGCTCGATGTCGTCTTTTTCTTGCAGGTAGTTGTGCGAGATGTTCAGCGTGTTGAGGAATTTCAGGATATCTGAAATTTAGAGGTGGACGATAAAAATAAAATCCTAACAAAGAATCAGGATTATAGGTCTTATCCCAAGATAAGGCACATAATCCTAATAATGTATCAGGATTATGAGCTTCATCCCAATAATTCATCAGGGTGAGGAAGAGACATAACCCTGATAATTTATTAGGATCCGGTGCATAAAAATAATAATTCATTACAATAAGGCACATAATCATGGTAAAGGATCAGGATTATTGGTCTTATCCTAATAAATTATTTGGATTGTAATCCTGATAATTCATCAGGGTAAGGGAAAGACATGTAACCCTATTAATTGTTAGGGTCCGGCGCATAATCCTAATAATTTATTAGGATAAGGCACAAAATCCTTAAAAAGAACCAGGATTATAGGCCTAATTTTAATAAATTATTAGGATTTCAATCCTAATAATTCATCAGGGTAAGGACAAGACATAACCCTAATAATTTATCAGGGTCCAGTTCATGAAAATAATAATTTTTTACGATAAGGCACATAATCCCAACAAAGAATCAGGATTATATATCTTATTTCAAGAAATAATAAGGAATATAATACTAATAATTCATCAGGGTAAGGAAAATACATATAACTCTAATAATTATTAGGGTCCGGCGCATAATCCTAAGATTTTTTCAGGTCCAGGCACAAAATCCTTATCAAAAACCAGGATTATAGGCCTTAGCCTAATAAATAAATAAGACTTTAATCCTAACAATTCATCAGATTGAGGAAGAGACATAACCCTGATAATTTATTAAGATCCGGTGCATAAAAATAATAAATCATTACGATAAAGCTCATAATCATGACAAAGGATCAGGATTATTGGCCTTATCCTAATGAATTATTTGGATTGTAATCCTCATAATTCATCAGGGTAAGGAAAAGACATATATCTCTAATAATTATTAGGGCCCGGCGCATAATCCTAATAATTTATTAGGGTAAGTAACAAAATCCTTATAAAGAACTAGGATTACAGGCGTTATTCTAATAAATTATAAGGATTTTAATCCTAATAATTTATCAGGGTGAGGAAAAGACATAACCCCAATAATTTATTAGGGTCCGGTGCATAAAAATAATAATTTATTAAGATAAGGCACATAATAAACTGATGAATCAGTCGGCTTGTAATCCTGATAATTCATCAGGGTGAGGAAAAGACATATAACCCTAATAATTATTAGGGTCCGGCGCATAATCCTAACATTTTTTTAGGGCCAGACACGAAATCCTTAGAAAGAACCAGGATTATAGGCCTTATTGTAATAAATTATTAGGATTTTAATTCTAATAATTCATAAGGGTAAGGACAAGATATAACCCTAATAATTTATTATGGTTCGGTGCATAAAAATAATAATTTATTACGATAAGGCACATAATCATGATAAAGGATCAGGATCATAAGACTTATTCTAATGAATTATTTGGATTATAATCCTATTAATTCATCAGGATAAGGTAAAGACATATAACCTTAATAATTTATCAGGGTCCGGCGCATAATCCTAATAAATTTTTAGGATAAGGCACACAATCCTAATGAAGGATCAGGATTATAAGCCTTATCCTAATAAATGTATATATATATCGTCATGACCGACATAATACCTGTATTTCTAAAACATTACAAGATACATTTTCTAACAAAAATGGAATAGTTAAATTTTCAGTTAAAAAATTAATTTCCAACAGGTAGAAACTAACTTTCAACAAAATAGTTACATTTTCAACCAAAGAGATAAATTTTCGACTTGTATGTTAAATTATCAGCTAAAAAATTAACTTTTAACAAAGGAATTCAACTTAAAACCAAGTCGGTAAATTTTCTTTTAAAAAGATGCATTTTAAAACAAGAAGATTAATTTCCTATAAAAAAGACGAGTTCTCTACAAAATACATGAATTTTCAACTAAAAAATATAAATTTTCAAACAAATAGTTAAATCTTCAACTATACAATATAAATTTTAAGCCAAAAATAGAATAGTTAAATTTTCGGTAAAAAAAAATTAATATTTAACCAAAGCATAAAATTTAAAAAATTTTTTCAACAAAGTATTTCAATTTTCAACTAAAATGATGAGTCTTTAACCAAAAGAATGAATTTTGTACTAAGTAGTTCAACTTTCAACCAAAAAAGTTTCTAATCTTGAATTAAAAACAGTTGGACTCAAGAAGAAAAGACGAGTTTTCAACAAATTGGTTAATTTTCAAACTGAAGAGATGATTTTTTGACCAAAAAGATTAATTTTCACAAAAAAATACGAACTTTTAACAAAATACTTAAATTTTCAACCAAAAAAAAAAATTTCCACCAAAAATGAAATAGTTAAATTTTCAGTTAAAGAAATTAATTTGACGAAAAAAGATAAATTATAAATGAAGAATGTAATTGTTCATATTTAAACCAGAAAAGATTTCATATTTTGAATAATAGAATTTCCTACCAAGATAGTTAAATTTTCAACTAAGAAAGACTTTTCAGTCAAGAAGATAAAGAATTTCAAACGAATGGTTTAATTTTCAAGCCAATTAGACAAATTTTCTACAAAATATTTAAATTTTTGAACAAATAATAAATTTTTGAAACAAAAAAGATGAGTTCTCAACTAATGATAATTGGATTTTTAACCAAAGAGATGAATTTCAACTAAAAATAATCTACGACAAAAAAAAGGAATTTTTAACACAGTACTTCACCCTTCAACCACGCAGTTGAATTTTTAATAAAATAGTTGATTTCTCAACTAAAAAATAATAATTTTTAATAAAACAGTTGCATTTTCAAATTAAAAAAAAAATTTTTTGCAAAATATTTGACTTTTTAAACGGCAAATAGGAGATATCTCAAAAAATTTCACTTTTAACCAATTAATTGAGTTTTCTACCCGATTAGTTAAATTTGCAACTAGAAAAGAATTTTCAATCAAGAAGAAAAAAAACTTCGAACAAATTGTTAAATTTTTTAGTAAAAAAGACGAATTTTCAACAAAATAATTCAACTTTCAAACAAATTAAAAAATTTTTAGCCAAAAAAGATGAATTATCAACCAATAATAATTGGATTTTCAACTAAAGAGATGAATTTTCAACTGAAATGTTCAACTAAAATGTAAAAAAAAAACCAAAAAAATGAAGTTTTGACACATACTTCAACTTCCAACCACGTGGTCAAATATTCACTAAAATAGTTGATTTCTCAACTAAAAAAATTTAATTTGATATAAAACAGTTGTATTAGAAAAAAGGATTCTATACAAAATAGTTGAGTTTTCAACCGACAAATATGAGATTCCCACAAAAAAGTTTATTTTCAACCAAATAATTAAATTTTCTGCCCGAATAGTTGTATTTTCAACCGAGGAAGAATTTTTAGTCAAAAAGATAAAAAACTTCAAGCAAATGGCCTTATTTTCCAGTCAAAAAGACGAATTTTCGACAAAATAATTCAATTTCCAAAGAAATTAAATAATTTTCGACCAAAAAAGATGGATTCTCAACCAATAATAATTGAATTTTCAACCAGAGGGATGAACTTTCAACTAAATAGTTGAATTTCCAACCAAAAAAATGAATTTTTAACACAGTACTTCAATCACGCCCTTAAATTTTTAATAAAATTGTTGATTTCTCGACTGAAAAAAATTGTTTTTCAATAAAACAGTTGCATTTTTAATAAAAAAAACTTTGCTACAAAATAGTTGTCTTCCTAACCGGCAAATATGAGATTTCCTCAAAAAAGTTTATTTTCGACCAGAAAATTGAATTTTCTACCCAATTAGTTAAATTTTCAACTAAGAAAGAATTTTCAGTCAAGAAGATAAAAAACTTCAAGCCAGTGGTTTAATTTTTCAGTAAAAAAGACGACTTTTCGACAAAATAATTCAATTTTCAAACAAATTAATAAAATTTCAACCAAAGAGATGAATTTTCAACAAAAATGTTGAATCTACAACCAAAAAAATTAATTTTCAACACAGTGCTTCAATCTTTAACCACGTTGTTGAATTTTCAATAAAATAATTGATTTCTCAACTAAAAAAAATAACTTTTAAGAAAAAAGTTGGATTTTCAATCCAAAAAAAAGAATTTTCCACAAAATAATTAACATTTTAACCAGCAAATATGAGATTTCCACAAAAAAGTTTATTTTCAACCAAATAGTTGAATTTTCTACCCAAACAGTTGAATTTTCAACCAAGGAAGACATAACAGTCAAAAAGAAAGAAAATTTCAAACGAGTGGTTTCATTTTAATCCCTAAAGGACAAATTTTCTATATGATAATTAAATTTTCAAACAAATAATAAATTTTTTAAACAAAAAAGATGACTTCTCAACCAATAATAGTTGGATTTTCAACTAAAAAGTTAAATTTTCAACTAAAGTGATGAATCTACAACCGAAAAAAAATCATTTTTAATACAGCAGTTCAACTTTCAACCAAGTAGTTGAATTTTCAACCAAAAAGGATGATTTTTAAATAAATTGTTGAATTTTCAACGAAAAAAAGGATAGTTGAATTTTCAGTTCAAAAAATAATTTTGAACCAAGAAGAAAGGAATTTTCAAGAAAATAGTTGAATTTTCAATCAAAGTTTTTAACAAAAATAGGCGAATTTTCCACGAAATACATGAATTTTTAACTAAAAAAGATCAGTTTTCAGCCAAAAATGGAATTGTTAAATTTTCAATTGAAGAAATTAATTTTGAACGAAAAAAGATGATTTCTCAACGAAAAATGTAATCAATTGATATTTCAACTAAAAAGGATTTGAGTTTCAAATCATAAACAATTAAATTCAACCAAAAAATAAACTTTCGACAAAAGCGTTGAACTTGAAGTCAAGAGAAAAAAAATCAACTCGATTTTTGGAACTTCAAGCCAAAAAGGCGAAGTTTTTATAAAACAATTGAATTTTCTCCCCAAAAATATAAATTTCCAACATAAAAGTTAATTTAAGTTAATTAAAGTTAAATAAAGTTCATTAAAGTCAATTCAATTTTCAACTGACTAATTGAATTTTCCATCAAAATAGCTAAATTTCAACACGAAACGAGAAATTTTAAACAAAAGAGTTGAATTTTCAAACGAATAGAATGATTTTTAATCAAAATTGTTACATTTTGAAAAAATCAATTACTCCAAACTTCGTTTAAGACTGAACGATTTTTCAATCAGAATTTTAACCTTTATTTCAACCTTTTTTTAAATTTTAACCTTTTCTAACCTTTAAATTTAACCTTTTCAAAAATTTGGAAATTTAAAACTTTTCTTATACCGAAAACCTCTAAATTTAATTAATAAATTTACAAATAGTGTCTTACAATTTTCAAGATCTGACTATTTCAATTTAATTGTGAAACTAAAATTGACGAACTGGAACAATCAATTCAAATTGTAGCATTCAAAATTCAAAAAAACTGTATTGAAAAGAATTTATTTTGATTTGAACGATAAAAAAACTTTATGAACGTTTTCAAATAAAATCTGCAAAAATTAAATAATTTTTCAATTCAAAAATTATATAAAATAGTTCAAAATACAAGTCTCAAAGCATAACAAATTTAAAGCCTTTGAAATTGTTTAGTTTCAAATCGACTGGATTCAAAATTAAATAATTTAATTTCATTCAAGCAAAATTTAAAGCGATTGGTTAAGTTTTTTCCGCTAAACTAAGAGTTAAAAAAATTCTTTGTCAAAAAATAAATTTACTGTCATTTCCCGGTTTTTTACGGTCTCAAAAAATATTTTGAATCAAATACCTAGAAAAATTTTGTATTGAAGATTTTAAAAATATAACTACTTAGAATTTAACAATATTTTACTTTATAAGCAAAGCTGAACGATTTTCAGACTGAAAGTTTTAAATTTTAATGTTTTAAAATTGAAATTAAACAACTGAAGAATAGAAAATTAAAAGTAATTTCAACGATTTAATGTCACAAACTCACAATCTTAATTTGAAAATAGTGAAGAGTTTTTATTTATAATAAAATATTATAATAAAACTATAAGTGTTTTAATTTCCATTTAAAATGCTTTGAATTTGGAAGAATTCTAATTTGAATGTTTGAATTTGTCTCTAAAGTTTTGATTATTTAATAATACTAAACAGCAAAAAAAGTTTCAGAAATTTTTTTTCAAAGATTCTGCAAGATGAAAAAAAGACTTACAAAGTTTTCTAATGACGCATTTTCAAATTCGATGAAAAATAAATAATAAGATGTAGAATTCGCAAATAAATTTAAAAAAATGCTTTCTTAGTCTTAAGAGAAATTTTATAAGTTTAAAAAAATTTTTAAGTTTTAAAAAATTCCTGGCATTACTAAAACTTTTTTTTTCAATTTGAAAAAATTCCAGTGAGTTTCTTTCGCTTGCATTTTCTCATTTTATCTGAATTATCTTATTTCTCAAACAGGCTCAAAATTTTTCAAATGAAAAAACAATTTTCAGTTCCGATTTAGGACTATAGTTCGTAAGGAGCTGGAAAATGAATGAAAATCTCATAAATTTTCAGTAGAAAAATCTATTATTAACTTTTATCATCTTTAAAATTTCAACGTTTCCGATTTAAAATTATAAACTTTTGAACGCATAGTTCTGCAAAAGATGAATTTTCGAGACCACAAGTTTTAATTTGTTCAGTTTTAGAGGTATTCAAATTTTAAGAATATTAAATAAAAATTGAAAAAATATCTTTAAAAAGAATATTAATTTCAAAAAGATATTAAATAAAAATAAATATTTTATAAGGTAAGAAAATTATTACTTTTGCCTGCTAAGGAGTGAGATTTTTAAAAATTAAAAGTTTCAAAATCCGAATTGTCAAACTTTCTATGGCTTTAAACTTAAAAAACAATAAAATTTTGAAAGATTCGCGTTTGGAAATAATATAATCTTCGAGACTTCGAATTCTAATTAATTTAGTTTTTAAACCTACTGCTTTGAAACTGTTACAATTTGGAATGTATTTTTAAAAATAGTGTTTAAATTTGAAGACCTTAAAATAAAATCTATTAAAATTAGAAAACTTAATACAATTAATGATAAACTGTAAAATTATAAGTCTAAATTGAAAACTGATAAATTTTATTTAATGAATCTTTTTTTGTTGAGGAATCAACTATTTTTTGAAAATTCGGGTTGTCTTTGTTGAATTCAACTTTTTGGTTAAAAATTAATATATTTGGATAGAAATTCATCTTGTTGGTAGAATATTGAACTATTTTTTAGAAAAATCGTTTTTTTTGGTTAAAAATTCAACTGCTTTGTAGAAAATTCGTCTTTTTGGTATGAAAATTCAACATCTTGGATGCAATTTTTTTTCTTTATTGACTGAAAAATCTTTATTGGTTGGAAATAATTCTTTTTTTTTTTTGAAAATGAATCTTTTTTGTTGAGGAATCAATTATTTTATAGAAAATTCGTTCATTTTGGTTAAAAATTTAACTGTTTTGTAGAAAAATCGTTTTCTTGGCCTGAAAATTCAACATTTTGGATGAATTTTTTTTTTGACTGAAAAATCTTTCTTGGTTGAAAATTTGTATTTTTGGTTCGAAAACTCATTTCTTTTGATTGAAAATCAATCTTTTTTAGATGAGGAGTCAACTTTTTTTTTTTGAAAATTCGCTTTTTTTTGTTAAATTCAATTATCCGGTTGAAAATTCATGATTTTGTTGAAAATTCGTATTTTTTGGTAGAAAAAAATTTTGTTGTTGTAGAAAATTCATCTGTTTAGATAAAAATTAATCTTTTTGGTTAAAGATTGAACTATTTTATAGAAAATTCGTTCTTTTTGATTAAAAATTTAACTGTTCTGTAGAAAAATCGTTTTCTTGGCCTGAAAATTCAACATTTTGGATGAAATATTTTTTTTGACTGAAAAATATTTCTTGGTTGAAAATTCGTCTATTTGGTTTAAAAATTCATTCATATATTTTTTGTTGAATTCAACTGTTTGGTTGCAAATTTATGGATCTTGTTGATAATTCATTTATTTGGATAAAAATTAATATTTTTGATTGAAAATTGAACCATTTTATAGAAAATTCTTTCTTTTCTGTTTGAAAATTGATTCCTTTTGGTTGAAAATGAATCTTTGTTGTTGAGGGGTCAACTATTTTTTTGAAAATTGGTGTTTTTTTGTTGAATTCAACTATTTGGTTGAAAATTCATCTATTTGGATACAAATTTTACTACTTTGTCGAGAATGCAATAAATTTACTTAAAATTTCAGGAAATTTAAGCGTTTTTACTTAATTTTGTAAAAATTATGAAAGAAACTTTTAATGCCATATATTATGCTTTTTCTTGAAAATAAAATTGACTTTTGTCTAACAGATCGAATTTCTGCTGGACTTTCCTCTGAGTTGTAATATCTTTGAATGTTTTAATTTCTTTTGTTCTAGAGATATTCAATCTTGAAGAAAATTAAATAGAAACTCATTTAATTTTAATCCTGGGAACATTCGAGGTAAGAAAATTTTCACGTTTGCGTGCTGAGGAGTAGGATTTTTACAAATTAAAAGTTTAAAAATCAAAATTTTTCAATTTTTTATGGCTTGAAAATTAAAAAAACATTATAAATTCAAATGATTCACGTTTGGAATTTATATAATTTTTGAAACTTCGAATTTTAATTCAGTCCGTTTTTAAAGCTACTGCTTCGAAACTGTTATCATTGTGAATGTTTTACATATTTTTAAATAGTGTTTAAATTTGAAGACCTTAAAATAAAATCTATTACAATTAGAGAACTAAATCCAATTAGTAATAAACTGTAACATTATTAGTTTAAATTGGAAACTGATAAATTAAAAACGTTTTAGTATTTAATTCTTAATTTTTGGAACGTAGGATTCAGGAAAATTTTGCCTTTTTGGTTGAAAATTGAACTTTTTTGTAGAAAATTCGTCTTTTTGTACTGAAAATCCAAAATATTTCATGACACTTTTTTTTGGTGTCTGAAAAACCTTTCTTGGTTGAAAATTAAACTCTTTTGTTAGAAATTTGTCGTTTTGGTTTGGAAATTCATTTCTTTTAGTCGAAATTTCATGTTTTCAACTATTTGGTTGAAAATTCATGTATTTTGTTGCAAATTCGTTTTTTTTTTGGTAGAAAATTAATCTTCTTTGTTGAAAATTGAACTATTTTATAGAAAATTTGTTCTTTTTTGGTTACAAATTAAACAGTTCCGTTGAAAATTTGTCTTTTTGGCCTGAAAAAAGAACATGTGTTTTTTTCGTTAAGTTCAACAAATTGGTTAAGAATGTATGGGTTTTGTTAAAAATTTATCTATTTGGATGAAAAATCATCATTTTGGTTGAAAATTGAACTTCTTCTTAAGAAAATTCTTTCTTCTTGGTTAAAAATTCAACTGTTTTGTAGAAAATTTGTCATTTTGGCTTGAAAAGTAGACATTTTGGAAGAATTTTTTTTTCATTATTGATTGAAAAATATTTCTTAGTTGAAAATTCGAGTGAAAATTCGTCTTTTTGGTTCAAAAACTCATTTATTTTGCTTAAAAATGAATATTTTTTGGTTGAGGAATCAACTACTTTTTTGACAATTCGTTTTTTTTAAAATTCAACTAATTGGTTGAAAGTTCACGGATTTTGTTGAAAATTCGTCGTTCTTGGTAGAAAATTAATCTTCTTTATTGAAAATTCATCTATTTAGATAAAAATTCATCTCTTTGGTTGAAAATCGAACTATTTTATAGAAGATTATTTCTTTTTGGTTAAAAATTCAATCAACTGCTTTGTAGAAAATTTATCATTTTGTCTTGAAAAGTCAACATTTTGGGTGAATTTTTTTTCTTTATTGACTGAAAAATCTTTCTTGGTTGAAATTTTGTCTTTTTGGTTGAAAATTAAATTATTTTATAGAAAATTCGTTCTTTTCTGGTTACAAATCTAACTGTTTTGTTGAAAATTTGTCTTTTTGGCCTGAAAATTCAACATTCGTTTTTTTTTCGTTGAATTTAACCAACTGGTTGAAAATTGATGGATTTTGTTTAAAATTGATCTATTTGGATAAAAATTCGTCTTTGTAGTTGAAATTGAACTATTTTATAGAAAATTATTTCTTTCTGGTTAAAAATTCAACTGTTTTGTAGAAAATTTGTCTTTTTAGCATGAAAATTCAACATTTTGGATGACATTTTTTTTGTTGACTTAAAAATATTTCTTGGTTGAAAATTCGTCTTTTTGGTTTTGCAAATTCAGTCCTTTTGGTCGAAAATAAATCTTTGTTGTTGAGCAATCAACCACTTTTTTTTGATTCGTGTTTTTTCTGTTGATTTCATCTATTTGGTTGAAAATGTATGGATTTAGTAAAAAATTCATCTATTTGGATAAAAATTCATCTTTTTGGTTGAAGATTAAACTATTCCATAGAAAATACTTTCTTTTTGGTTAAAAAATTTAACTGTTATGTAGGGAATTCGTCCTTTTGGCCTGAAAATTCAACATTTTAGATAATTTTTTTTTAGTGCTTGAAAAATCTTTCTTGGTTGAAAATTCGTCTGTTTCTTTTGAAAATTCATTTCTTTTGGTGGAAAATGAATTTTTTTTATTGAGAAATCATCTATTTTTTGAAAATTCGTATTTTTTGTTGTTGAATTCAACTATTTGTTTGCGAACTTATGGATTTTGTTGAAAATTCATCTTTTTGGTCAAAAATTGAAATATTTTATAGAAGATTCGTTCTTTTTGGTTAAAAATTTAACTATTTTGTAGAAAATTTGTCTTTTTGGTCTGAAAATTCAAGATTTTGGATGAAATTTTTTTGTTTATTGATTAAAAAATCTTTCTTGGTTAAAAAGTCGTCTTTCTGGTTTAAAAACTCATTTCTTTTGCTTGAGAATAAATCTTTTTTATTTGAGGAATCAACTATTTTTCTGAAAATTCGTGATTTTTTGTTAAATTCAACTATTTAGTTGAAAATTCATCTATTTGGGTAATTTAACTATTTTTTGAAAATTCAATACATTCACTTGAAATTTCAGGAAATTTGAGCGTTTTTACTCAAATTTTTTTAAATCATCAAAGAAATTTATAATGCAATGTATAATAAAAAAAATCTTCACGTTTGCATGCTTAGGAGTGAGATTTCTATAAATTAAAAGTTTTAAAATCAAAATTGTTGAATTTTTTATGGCTTCAAAATTTCAAAAAATTAAAATTTTTAATGCTTCACGTTTGGAAGTTATATAATTTTTAGAACTTGGAATTTAAATTATTCCATTCTTAAAGCTACTGCTTTGAAACTGCTACAATTTTGAACGTTTTATCTTTTATTAGTGTTTAAATTTGAAGACCTTAAAATAACATTTTTCAAAGTTAGAGAACTTAATCCATTTAATAATAAACTGCAACATCATAAGTTTAGTGTGAAAACTGATAAATTTTAAATGATTTAGTATTTAATTTTAAATTTTAGAAGCTTAGGATTAAGGAAAATTTTGCATTAAATGATTTAATTTATAGTTTAGTCTTGAATACTCAAAATGAAATCTTTTTCAGGTCTAAATGTTTGAAACGGGGAAAGACCAAGAATTCTATTTTTTTATTTTCATTTCTTATTGTTTGTGTTTATTAATTTATTATTATTTACTTCAATTTTTTAAATTTAAATTTATTTCGAACTACTACTCTAAAAACTGTGATCCTTAAAAAAAATCCGTAAAAACTAACCAAGGTTTTCTATCTTCTTAATCATATTGTGGGACACATTCAAACTATCCAACTTAGTTAAACATTCCAGATTCTCAATTTTGTTGATTAAATTATTTTGAAGATATAGGCACTTCAACTCCGTCTGATTTTCAAGATTCGCTATTTCTCGAATTCCATTATTTTCCAGCCAGAGACACTTGAGACCTGTGTATCTTTCCAAATTTTCAATAAAGGAAAATCCTGGAAAGAAAAATTAAAAATGAGGTATATCAATTTAAAATTTTTGATTTTAATTAATAATCACCTTTGTAATGCAAATATAAAACATCATTGAGATAAGGAGTTTGGTACAATTTCTGTTCCCTACAATGTTTCTTAAGAAAATCCTCTGTCATCCTGTAATAATAATGTATTTATTTATTTAAATAATCTATTGAAAATTAAATCCAGTGGCGCAACTACTGTACAGCGAAACCCTACATTGAGGGGGGGGGGGGCTCGTAGGATAAAAATCCAAATTACGTAAGATACTTTGGG